>JANRFK010006656.1:5149195-5159768 GCA_030068395.1 Apalone spinifera | reverse complement strand
GCCTCATTTGCAATGTCGACCTGCCTAACCTGCATCCCTCTGCTGACAGAGGGACGCAGTCTAAACATACCCTTATTGTCACTGACTGTGTTGGGAAGGCAGACCGTGATCCTAACCAACCCTACAGAATTATCACATTGAGATGGGGAGAGAACACAGCACAAACCATAAAATACGAAGTAGGGATGTTAAATATCGGTTAAGCGAATAGTCGATTATCTCATGAATTCTTATCAGTTACTCGACTTTTCTATAGTCCCTGAGAGTGAGGCCAGCAGCCATTGCACTCTGGACCCACTGCCAAGGAGTCCCGTGCCACTCCTCACTGCTGCCTCTGTTTCAGAGGTAGCAGCAGCGCAGGAATGCCAGGTGGGAGCTAGTCTGTGAGGGGAGATAGTTTAAAAATCAGTTCCCCATGTGGACCAGCTGCCTGTCACCCTGCGCTGCTGCCTCTGGTTCTTACCAGAGACAGCAGCAGCCCTGTCCGTGGGAGGGCTGAGCTCCCAGACCGGGTACGTGCAAGAACAGAGCCGGGCTGCCTGCCCACCAGGCTCCTAATACACTTTAAATGCAGAGCCACAATGGGGGTAGGTCCTGGACCCAGCGCGAGCCAGGACTAAGCTGGCCAGCCTGCTAAAAAATTTACTGGCAGGGAGAAATGTGTGTAGTCTATAGCAGTAACCTATAAGCTTTTGCTTATTGCTTAATCGACTACATGGTTACATCCCTAATACAAAGTTCCCATTACCCTTCCAGTATGATTGTGCATTGTCTGGTATTTGAATATTAGGTTGCAGGATGAAATCACCAAAACCATGCGCCTGTTTCATGATAACTGTGTTAGCCATTTACCTTATTTTAATCCAGTCGTCCACATTTTGGCTTGCCATTAAGGTCTCCAGATAGTCTCTCCCCATGTAGTAAGGAGGCCGCTCATTGATTTTCTGAGGCAGGTGCTCTAGTAAGCCAGCTGGAATATACCTCACAATGCAAATACATATATTAAATGTCACCAAATTTTATTTAAAAAAATACCACAGTAGAGGCAGAGACCCAACAAGAAAAAGCTTTTTTACCAACAAAGAGGTTTGAGAAAGCAAGTTACCTGCACAAAAATGACAGCCATTCCAGCATGAACTTCCTGGTTTTCTCCACCCCCTGGGTATCTGAGCCCCAGTGTTCAAGCCCATAATTGGTGAAGTCTTTGAGAATATCGAATCTTTCACTGGAAGAAATGTCCCAGTGTCGCTGTTCTTTAACTTCAGTGAAAATCCAAGGTTTGATCAATGCGCCTCTGTGGTCAGATAAGACCCAATCAGAAAGGAAAATGGTTGTAACCAGAGAGAGTTTAATCAGGATATGAAACTGACATTTAGCTACAGACTTGTACATGTGAGACATGGGATTCTGGCCACAATGCATTTGGGTTACCAGGATACCTGCCTGAGGGCACAAGAAAAGAGCTTTTCGTTTTCTAGTTAAAGGCACCTACGAATACAACTCTGGCAGGAGGGTCTGTACAAACAAGGCAATCCAGACTTTTCAGGGAATCTGCTGGTTTTCACTTGGGCCTACTTTTAGGGCTCAATTCTGTACTCAAGCTGGAGCAACTCCTATTGATTTCCCTGGGAACTGCATCCCTGAAAGTGAGGGAATAACTCAGTCCCAACTAGGTGAATCGTTACCCATGAAACAGCCACCCGCCCTCGGGCTGGGAGCCAACAGCAGGGGGCTGCTCCAGCCCTGCCAGCCAGGAGCTGCTCCCCTGCCTGTCACCTGACTAGTTAAACGTTTAACCAGTTATCTAATTAAATAGGATTTTACCCTTTGCCCCATTTATTTACACTCCAGGAGGCTGTTTACAGTGAAGACATAACATAGAGCAGCCAGGAACCAGATGAAAGGCACTGGGAAATCTGCCCCTAAATCACTTACCCTTTATGGGTGGAATGTTCTAAGGCGTGTAAGTGATTGGGCGAATGTCACACAGGAAGCAGGTGTCAGAGAACTAGGAGAGCCAGGTTTTATTCCCTACTCAGTTCTGTTCTTTAATCATAACAGCCCATACAAGTGAGAGCCAGAGCAGAGCAAACATTAGGTTAATCATGATTTCTCTAAGACTGGGATATGAGACATGAAATTGGAAGTAACTCCTGAAGAGGGGCAGACTCCATTCTCAAACAGATGACAGACCAGTGGGCCAAACTGATCAGGAACTAGACAGAAAAGTTCCCAGGCCCCAAATTGCTTGTGCTGTGCTGTCCAAAATCAGATGCACTTTAATCTGTATTGCTACAGCTTCCATTCCAAAGACCAAACAGGAGGAGCGTGTCACCCAAATCATGCACTCAAGAGTCAGGTTTGGCTATGAATCATCACTGGCAATACCATGTGCTTCTGCTCACACCTCCATCCAGTTTCAGGAGATTTCCCAGGACTCTGTAACCTGATGAGACTTCCTTTAAAGGCTACATCAGAAGCAGCAAATAGTGCTGTAGCTTTCAACTCCCGTAGGAGTCCAGACTCACTGTAACAAGTGTCTAAGAGCAGCCTTGCCAAGAGGAAAACCTTGTGGCCACAGGCTTGTTTTTGGTTTTGGCTTTACTACTGCTCACAAACAAAACTAAGTTGGAAAGGTAGCCACTTACCTTGCAATCATAATTCCTGAAACTCCAGTCTGCATGGCTTGATTAGCATCTTCATAGGACAAAATATCTCCATTTCCTGTGTTGGAGGAGAGTGCCCAGAGGTCACAGTGGCACACAAGATCCAAATGAACCGGCAGAGTATGAAACTTAAGTACCCTTATATGTTGAAAAGTGATCTGGTAAAAATGGCCTGAGGGGTTCCGTGTTCATACTGTCGCTAGGACTACACATTTACACATTGCATTTATTCCCTTTATGAGTAAAGGAATTTTTTTTTCTAATTGCTGGTCTTGAAAATTCAACCTGGGATTTGAGGGTCACGATAGGTTCTTTTTGCTTGTGCGTCACTGCCCAGCATCAGAGATGCAGAGCTTGCTTTGAGACATTTAGAGTGTTTATGGAAAAAACGATGTTGTTCGGAACTCTCCCTGCTTTGCCCTCCCCACAGAAACCAGGATCGCCTCCTGAGAAACTGAGACCTCTTCCTCTTCCCGCTGTCTTTGGCTGAGGAAGAGGGACACCCTTGACCCCACTCTCAAACAGGGAGAAGGGGAGGATCAGCCCTAGGAAAGCTGCCCTCCTCTGCCTCTTTGAGCCCATAATTACCTTTGCCAGTGCCAGGCTTGGACCTCCTTCCCGGATAATCCTCCTCCTTTTTTCCTTCCTTTGCTATATTCCCTCAATGCTGCCACTGCTGTCGTCTGCCCCTCTAGCTTCTCTTCCTTCACAGGCTGAGCAGTGAGGTCTGATAGGAGGCAAGCTGCGGCAATTGTCAGTGAGGTTTGGGGTGCTGGGTTCATTTCTCTAGTCCCAGGCTATATGTTGTACTCTCACTGCCCCACGTGAATCCTGCTGGCAAGCTCTAGATACCTAGAGTGCATTAACTAGTCCAGCAAGGTCTGCATGGGTCAGTTAGGGTGTGTCTACTCTGCACCATGATTTTGAGATAACTAGCGTTATTTTGAAATAACAATGCGAGTGTCTACACAGCCATTCCGTTATTTTAAAATCATTTTGAAATAACGGGTGGCCTACTCTAAAATCTGCAAATCTCATTCTATAAGGAATAATGCCTATTCCGAAATCGCTATTTCGAAAATAAGGCGTGTGTAGATGCTCCATGGCTGCTATTTCGAAATAGCACGTCTACACTGCAGGGAAGCCTCAAAATTAGTCCGAGGCAGGCTTCCCTAACATAGACGTGCTATCTCGATTTAGAGCCCCAGGAGGCACTGGGGAGGGGCTATTTCAAAATAAGCTTTCCGGAATAACTATTCTGGAATAGTTTATTCCGAAATAAGCATGCAGTGTAGACGTACCCTTAAAGTGCAATACAGAGCCTGTGACTTCAGCAGTGAATCCAGCCATGTCCCAAGCCATGCAAAATCACTGTGGCTCACCTCCTATCAAAGCCTCGGTTTGTCATGTGCCACCGAGATGGTGGAGAATATGCCTCACGACTGGAGAACTATTTACTGTGTTTCTCAGACCTGAGTGGTGGGAACTGTTGGGTGTGTGCGCGCGCGCGCGTGCATGCGCTTTTGCAAAATTAGTAGTTTTATGTAAAAATCAGGATGATCACAGAGAACTAGGGAATATTTTACAGGCCAAGTTCTACCACCAATAACTTTCAAATTCTGCTCTGTTATGCCTGTGCAACCTTATTATCTTATCCTGGAGTTTCAGCAACATGAGGACAGAACTGTGTTAGACAATAATTCAACAGACAATTCGTGAAGAGGAATGAACTGCAGCTCACTCTGCCCAAGCCCTTGTGGCTCCATAAAGCTAACAGGAATTTAAAAGTATCTAAGAATTGCAATACACAAGGAGACCGTGGAAGAGATTCATCTGTCAGACCATTGAACTGAATGGAGTTACAGCACAGAAGATCTGTTGGATAAGGTGGTATAATTTTTCAGACCAGAACACCACTTTAAACGAAGTGGCCAACCACTATTGGTAACAGCTAATCTAGCACCTCTCTGATACCACTTTAGGGATCTGACATCAGGTCTGTCTCTCTACTTCCATCTTTCCCCCACACTGAATGTGCTAGGTCTCTTAACTTTCCCTCAACAAAATAAGGAAGACAGGATTCTCTTTGAAGGAGATGCAAGTTTTGGAGGGTGGATCTTACATTAATTGGATCAATAACATTTTAACCATAACACAGATCACGTTTCCAAGAAAAACTAATTTAAAATAACCTAATCGTTAAAAAGTTTTTAAAAAAGCAGCAGAAAGAAACATACCAAACAGAGGCATAGGGCTGGCTAATTTAGCACACTCTGCTATGTACTCCCAGTCTGCAACCTTTGTGTAACGCTGTTCTCTAGATCGGCCATGAAGCTAACAGAAAGAAGAGATACAATTAGTCCCTCACTAAGGTGCAAGGGTGAGGCTCTACAAGAAAGGCAACAAGCTCTAAACGGATTAGCGCGAAAAGCTTTGAGAACAGAGCCTGAGCAATCTGCAGAGGTCAGGGCTGCAGTGAACTGTAGAGAAACTGGTTAGCAGAAGCCAAAAAAACATTATGAACATAACATTCTCAGTGCTTGCAAGCTAGAGCAAGCAGCCATAGGGATTATCTATGTGCAATACATAAGCATTCCACTATTTGGAAATAATTTTCGGGCAGAGAGCAGGGTGGCATTAATGATAATATGTCCCTCTCTGCAGTATCCGGGCATAGCCATTCTCCTTCCCTCACAATACAGTTTTGAGTACATGGCTGGATTCATGCCTCCATCCTAAAGCCTCAGGCATAGGCTGCCACCAAAAGGCTTTTGGGACCAGATGCACCTAAACGATGACAGACAAGCAAAGCGTGATGGACCCTGGCCAAATTCCTTACATGAAACACAAAGAGGCCCATACCGTGACCATGGAAGCTCCCCACTTCCGGATGTTGGGGATTACTTTGTGAGCCAAATTGACTTTTTCTTGCACACCAGTTCTTATCTTCACTGTCAGAGGAACGTTGAGTACCTGCAGAGAGGGCGGAGTAAAGCTAAAGCAGACAAAAGAGCATTTTTTAGAAGGTTTTCCCTCTCAGCGAGGGGATGCTCAGTACTCACCGAATTCATTCCTCTGACTATCTGTTCAAACTTGTTGGAACGGTTCATTAAGGCACATCCACCTCCCTGTGGGATAAAACAGGCGGAGTCAGAGATCCTGATATTTTCACCTACCCCAAGACCCTTATTTGTATAAACTGGAGAAGATACTGCAATGGTCTTTGTGGAGACCATACGGTAGGAAGTATAGGAATGGTTTATGTATTACAGTATTGTGGGCCAGGGATCGTATGCAACTCCAGTGGGAGCATTACCATAATTCTTCCAGGATCTAAAAACAGTGGGTGATTAAGGTGAATCATCAGAACTGTAAACAGCCCCAGAGAGGTTGGACCACTTCTACGAGTGGCTTTCAGGGTACGTCTACACTTGCACCCTAGGAGTAACGTTAGTTCGAACCAAGGGGTTTGGTTCGAACGAACGCATCCCGGCGCGCACTTTCACTTTCAGAACAGCTGTTGATCGGAGTAACGCGCCGGCGAGATCATGCTAATGAAGTGCGGGATATTTAAATCCCTGCTTCATTAGCAATTTCGGTTGCCTGCATTTGCATCCCTAGTTCGAGCTAGGGTGCAAGTGTAGATGTACCTCACATACCAGTTCAAACTGTGTTTTCCAGAGACTAAGAAAGGGCTTTTGGTATAAAAAAGCTGAATTTAAACTGACACAAGGATTTCCTTCTGATTCAGCAAATGGACAGGATTTTGATATAAATCATTGATACAAGCCCTGGAATACAGGTTAGTTTAGATGTAGAAATGATGATCCTCAGACTGAGCAGGCAGTGGCAACATTTAAATTGTATTGTGAATAGACTAGCGATTGGGAAGTAAACCAAAGGAGAAAAACCTTCCCAGGGAAAAGATAGAGGATATTGCTAAATGTTACCTTTTTATACACCAGATCTATGGGACATCCAACATTGATGTCTACAAAATCCATTTCAATGGTCTGGTTCAGAAGTTCTGCACATCTAGTCATCGTGTCTGGAAATGCTCCCTCTAGCTGAAAGGGAACACAGGACAAACAAGGAGCTGACCTCTCCAAAGGAAATGCCAGAATCTCAGCTTAAAAACACAAGGGCAGTTCACCCACAGGGAAAGTTACGCCCTCCAGATGCCCATTGGGTGATGTTCCCTTCTACATGAGTTCTTGCCCTCACTGCTGAAGTAAGGATACTGGACCTGCACTCCAAAGAGGTCTTCCGTGTAGTGCCGCTTCAAGAGAGCCCATTCAGATGACTGGCCTTGGAGCAAGTTTGTGCACACGGCCATTTCTCCACAGGTGACATCTGCTCCAAAACGCTTGCATATTCTCCGGAAAGGGAGGTTACCACACTGAAACCCAGGGCAACAGGACAGAGTTAGGATCAATGTTAGCAAAGTTTCTGACCTGCATTACACAGGCAAGGAAACTGTCCCATCAAAGTGGCACACTGTTGGAATTATTCTACCTACTGTTGTTAAGGGAGCCAGATAGAGTTTGCCTTGGATATCCAACTGGAAAACAAAGACCAGAGAGGCTTGTTAGAAGAGCTAAAATAGTGAAAGATAAGTGGGCAATTTTAGGTACACAGAGTTTAGATTTTACATAATTTGTCACATTTCCTTTTAGTTTTCATGAAAACAGTCTTTTTTTTAATTTAAGCATTCCTCTGCAGCATTTGAAACCTCATACTGCAGCATTGTGCTAGAGCATGAGAACGAGAAAACTAAACTGACTATAATCTATTTGCCTTACCCAAGCTGAGGGAAGTGAAAAATAGCTATAGAAATGGGGGGAAACAACATTTTCATAATGGCAGGGAGTATGACAAGTCAGAAGGGAGCTAGGTTTTTTGAAAAGCAATGATTTTTTTCTTAGTCTGACAGCCTTTCTGGATTTATTTCCACATAATGAGACATTTGCCAGGTGAGCTCAGATCAGACAGTGTTAATACCATCTAGAGTTAGGTGGTTTCCACACAAACAAGACAATGTTTTTCTGGGCAACAGACCTGAAAAGCATTTATTACAAAATAACAATTAACATCACAATCTTCAAAGACTGAAATCATTAACTGTCTAGCCATGTGTGAGAACAAACCTTGGGGGAGCGGGCAAAGGGGTTTCGATTAAGCAGGAGAACAACACATAATGCACACTGCTACACAAGGGAGGGGACAGCCCTTTTTTGACACTCAGGCTGGATAATTAGGTGTATTAAGAGAGAATCGTGGTCATACATTTGAAACCAAAGTCCTGGGAGTTCTCTGATCACAGTAGACAACTGTGTGCTGAGGCCTCCAATCTCCACTACAGGTTGACTTCGCAAATAAAAACTTTTATTGTAGTTGGTTTTCTGTTTTTGTTTTGTTTAAATGCAGAGCCAGAAAGACTTGTCCTTCACCCCAGGACTAAGGGCATGCTCATGCGGTATGTTTCACCAGCATGTGTGGCACCTCAGCCCCAACTCAACCCAGCCAAGACTGCCCGTTATCCTGGCTGAGGCTTTTCAAGCGAAGCTTTAAAACAACCTGATTGCTGCCCGACCAAAGTCCCAGTCCCAATACCACATGCCCCACAGGCTAGGGCCCCATCCTCAGCTTTCTTACTTACTCTTTTTTTCTCACATGCCCGCAATTTTATAACATCTTCGTCTGTCACTGGGCCTGTTGTTCTGAGGATGGAATCCTTTGATGCATCCTCTAGGCAGGGACTCTGCACGGCTGCTGAGCCAGCAGCTTCTCTCTTCTCTGACCCTGAGAGACCTTCTGGTGCCTCCTCTCCAAGAGGTTTGACATCCACATCCTCTGTGTCTTCTTTGGATGCTGTACAGTTTGTCACCAATTTCTCCCCCGCTGAGTTGCCTGCTGCCTTGTTTCTCATATTGCCTGCACCGCTGGTCTTGCCCAAGTGACTAAGATACTCATTGGATTTGTCAAAGCAAACTTTTTTCTTCCGCAGCTGCTGCTGTAGCTCTTTGCTGAGGCTGTTTTTCACCAATGGCTTCCCTTCCCACTGCTTCACAAGGTCCTCGTTAATGACGTTCCGATAGTCCTCTTCCAAGTGGGAGCTAGCAAAGCGGCATGTCACTCCATAGATGCACTTTCCGAAGGTCTTGAAGAGCACGCAGCTATCCCCTAGGTCTGAGGGCTTCACCGCCATGTACTCTCCAACATCATGCAGGAAGCGGCACCGTGAGCCAAAGTAGCACTTCTCTGCACATTCCTTTAACAGCACAACACACTTTCAATGTAAAACCATCAATAACCATCCTCAAAAATGGGCTCATTTTTTACTCTGTGTCAGCTTTGTTTCCAGGAGTACCATAGAATTCAGTTACACTCTGACCTTTCCTGATCGTTTGTGTGGTTTAGACAAACTAGCATCAGGGTAAAACAACATCAATGCAACTACATCAATGCAAGCTCCTAATATAGACACACTGAATCAGTGCAAAACAGGACTTGCACAGATACAACTGGCCCCAGTGACTTATGGGGATAATTTGCACTACTGCAAATTCCCTATTACCCTCTTACAGTGCATCTATACTGGCAGACACAGGGATTGTGTGAGCACAAAAGTCCCGAGATTAGATGGGGCCTAAATTAAGTGCAAGTTCCTTAAGGCTTTATAGCTCAATTATCCCTTCTTGAGAATAAGAAACACCCATTTCATAGGTAAATATATGGCTTATTCATGAAGTATTGATGGGAATCCAAATGCATGCTGGGTGCTTTACAGCTAAAGATATTCTCATCTAAAGAATCTGAGGTTGCCCACTAGGGATGCGAAAGGTTACAGGTAACCTTGCTTACCGGTTCTGGTTACCCGGTAACTGGTGGGGGCTAGAGCAGCTCCCTGTCTGGCATGGGCAGAGGGTTGCTCCAGCCATGCAGGGAGCCCACCTGTAGGCAGGGGCTGTTCCGGCATCTGGAGCAGTCTCTGTCCATGGGGAGCCTGCCAACAGAGCTGCTGAGGCTCTGTCCACGGGGAGATGCTGTGGACACAGGTTACTCTGGCAAGGACTGAGAGCCAGCAGCACCCCCCAGTGCGGTAGCTGGGAGCTGGCAGAGGTCCCCAGCCCAGATCCCCCTTTAGTCAGTTAACCATTTAAACGTTAGGACAACTTAATGTTTAACCGGCTAACTGATTATTAATTGGGATTTTACATCCTTATTGCTAACCACAGCAGACTAGCTACTTACTTGGATTACTGATGGGCATAGCCTGTTCTTTTCATAGTGATTTGGCTTCATACATGGCCGACTTTTATTCTGTCCTCTGGCTCTCTTCCGTCCCTGGGGTTTCTCTCCCTCCTCTTTTACAACTTCCTCTTGGCTTCCTGGCTTCCTAACTTGATCATCACCATCTAGCTTCATCTGTTTGGCTGGAGGCTCTGTCTGCTCGCTGCTGGCAGAATCTTCCTCACCTTCATCTTGACTGTTTTCCTGATTCCTGGATTCCCTTTCTGCTTTGAGATATGCATGGAACTGTTCTTTCGAGGTGAGATACCTACAGAGCAAGAAAGAACTCTCATTAAAGTCCTGACTGATCATTTGACATGTGCTACATTAGACAGCAAAGTTTACTGACGAGGGAACGGGGAGACTGAAGGAAGCATATTCTACGTCAAGGACATTAAAAACCAACACTAACTTTTCTGACGACTGGTGGGCCACAAAGCAACACATTAAATAAGCTCATCCTTGAGCTAGTATTTTCATCTGCTTCATAGACATTGGGTTCACAGGGTTATTGAAAACCAAGTTAAGGCCCCACTTCTTCACTCCAATGAGACTGTGCGTAGACACAATGGCTACGTCTAGACTGGCATGATTTTCCGCAAATGCTTTTAACG
>JANRFK010006656.1:5120223-5131529 GCA_030068395.1 Apalone spinifera | reverse complement strand
ACACACACACACACACACACAGCCTGCTGAAACTCACCATGTGAATGGTAAATCATTGCAAGTTACACTGTGGCTTGGTTAACACTTGAAAGTTAGGTCAATATTGGTCAATATCACTATATCAGTGTGTGTGTGTCTGTGTGTGTAAAGAAATCCACCCCTGACTACCATAGCTATGCCAATCTAATCCCCAGTGGGCATGCGGTTATATTGATGGACGAACGCTACCATCACTCAGGGTGGCAGTGTTCCTTCACCTATGGAAATACCCCTTCCACTAGTGTAGGTTGTGTCTGAACAGATACAGACACAGATGTGACAATCTAGCTATGCCCATGTCATCTTCCTAGCGCAGACACACCCCGTGGCCAGCCATGCCTGCACTGTGCTCCGCCCACAGCGAAAATATAACTTACACCACAGTAGCCTCCGTGTTGACTTTGGCCCAGAGATTCCATGAGAACTGCACCTGGACTCCAGACTTGTGTTTGCCCTAAGCCCCAGATCAGTGCAAGTTTTTCACATGCACCAGTTCCTGACCAGACGTGTACTCCACATGCAACTCGCACTCCTAGAACCAGCTCCTTCGTGCCAGACCCTTAGTGCTCACACTGACACAGCCCACACAAAGTCATCAGAGCTACGCACCGATTTACACCCGCTGAGGATCTTGGCTGTAGTGGATCTTGGCTGGGGGTGAGTCACATGCTCCCAGAGGATGTCTTTGCTTGTTGGCTCTGGGTCCCCACTCACGACCATTTTCCTCTCTGTTGTCCAGGTTTCCAGATGGCGCCCTGCGGGTGCTTCTTCGATCCCCGGATTTACCGCATAGAATGGGCAACCACTAATTTTGTGCAGCCGTCGGTTTATAAACTCACGGGTGGATCGACGTCGCCAAACACGTACCTTCTGGACCCCCCGAGATACCTCAAGAGTCCTATCCAGACAGTTCCCTACCCGCCTTACCCCCACGTCCCCAGCAACCTCCAATACATCATGCCTTATTTCAAGCAGGAGGGCCCTGCCAGTGGGACAGAGCAAGTGAATTTGGTCCCAAACCCACTCCACGACTCTCCCTTTATTGAGATGCCTCAGCCCCAAGAAGAAAGGCTGGTTGAGAACAATGACAACAAACTGCCCCAGCTCCTTATAACGCTGCCTGCACTCTGCCAGAGCGAGCAGGCCTTCCAGGTGAGCAACTTCAGCCATCTTAAGGGCAGGCTAAGTCCTCACGGCCCCGGATTCCAAGGCTTTGATGGCTTCCAGGTGGAAGGGGGAGACCTCAAAGAAAATCATGTCAGCCAGACCCTACCAGTGAATACCCAGCTCCCAGACATTTGCACAGCAGACCAAACCCCTCTTTCCAGTCCCCATGTTGCAAACACACAGGCGACGGCGGAGACAGCAACATGCCCTCGGCAAGACAACGTCCGAGTGGAAGGCAGCAAAGGGCCGGACGCAGAGGAGCCCTTCGAACTGCCGGAGAAGGTTCTGCTGGAAGATGCAATGAAGCTCTTTGATTGCTCTCCAGCCAGCTCAGACACGGAGGTCGCCAGAGACGCCCTCGGCACCCCGCCGACGTCCAGCGACAGCAAAAGCAAAGATGACGGCTTCCCAGGCGGAGACTCCCCCAGCGACGTACGGTCGCTCAATCTGCCCGATGAGCTGCTGTCCTTTGACTACAGCGTGCCAGAGATCCTCACCACTGTGGCAAGCCTGGATTATTTCTATGACCTCGAAACCTTCAGCGAGGAGCCCAGGTGGGATTTGGGGCCTCCCCAAACCGATGTGCCGCTCCAGGGCCCCAGGCAGGAGCCCCACGGCAAAAAGAAGCCCAGCACTGCCGCAGTGAAGAAAGGAAAGCAGACAGACAGCAAAAATAAACCCGCCTCGGCCCGGGACAGCAGCGTCTCGGAAAGGCAGGAATGCCCTGTGCCAGACGTCTGACGGGTGCTTTCAGAGTGACTGTACGGAAGCAAAACGGGGGTGGAGCAGGGCTACGTGGTTGCAGTTAAATGCCTGAGCAGAAAGGGCCGTCCTCCTATTATTCTATTAAAAGTGATCTGTCCGGAAAGCCAATCTGTGCCCACATTTAAGAGGCGGTTCTAAGGGTGTCCCACATGCTGCAAGGAGCGGAGAAAGGGCTGTGGGTCTGCAAAAGCACGCGGAGGATCATTCAACCTCGCGGGCTCGGTCATTCCTCATTCCCAGCTATTTGGAAAGGCTACGGTTGGGTGATGAGTTGCAGGGCTCTTCGAATCTAGATGGGTGTGCCTGACTAATTCAGACTCTTATCACAACTGCCTTTTGGGGCGGATTCCCAGAGGGGCAGAAAGTCCCCTGGGGAAATTAATTCCTTTTCCTTCTTAAAAGGAAGCCGATTTCAACACACATTGGCATTTGGCAGTGCAAAGGGGCAGTTTCTTCCAGCCATGGGTGCCTGCAAAGTGGGTGTGTCAAGTGCTGCTCAGGAGAAGCACCTTAGACACCCCCTCTTTGACCATCCAAAGTGCAGGGCAGTGGGAAACGAGGCCTCCCGTGGGAACACGAGCAGCAGAAAGCTGCGCTCCTGCCCAGCCAGGAGTGCATGGCAGCAGACTGCCAGCCACAGGGTTTGCACGTGAGCCAGTCACAGGAGTGTGGATCCAGGAAGCTGACCGAGGGGGCTATGGGAATGGAATACCAGCCAGGTCTCAGAATGCATGATGATTGGACTCTGTAACTAGGATAAGGCTTCCTTTAAATGACGTTTCAAGGAACAGGGCAGAGACGGCGTAGCCCACCCCTCCATCCCTCTCTGTTTAGAGTGTAAATTAGCTCCCGGCAGCTCCTCTGGGCCCACCCCTAGGATCTGCTCCCTTGCACCCGCATGCCTCGTAATTGGGGAGGCAACTGGTCTACCTAGTCGAGTCTGGGCCCGGGGCACACCACAAGCCCCAGCGCCTTGATGCTGGGCCAGGCAGCGGTGCCTGGTGCGTGCAGGGGAGAGGGGATATTCCTCCCTCCCCACTCGGGGCTGGTTGAGAAGATGGGGCTCTAGGGAAAGAAGAGAAAGGAAGGAGCTGGCAGAAAGACCCCAGAGGGCAGCAGGTGCCTCTGCCTCAGTTTGCCCCGTTTCTTGCTAGCTGGGATGCAACAGAATGTCCATCGAGGGCCTGCGTGTGGGCCAGGCACAAAGGCCTCTCTGCTGCAGTGTTGGCGTCACTGAGGCTCCTTGTCCTTGCTCACTTCACTGCCCACGCACACAATGACTCTCGGAGGTTAGCTCAGTATCTCAGGGCTGCCATGGCAACCAGGGCATGGACCACAGCAACCAACTGTTCCCTGGCTCTGTCACTTGGACAGGCCACACCCGGGCCCTCACCTTTGTAGGTAGAGCAGGTGGGGGGGGAGGGACAGCCTTATCCTGGGCCAACTGCTCCTTCCGTAGGGGAGAGGTCAGGGCCTGGGTCAATGGGCCATTCTCAGCGTGAAGGAACCAGGCCACAGCCGGGGGGTGGAGGAGTTGCTTGCACTTTCCTCCAAAGCATCTGGCTCTAGCCCTGGTTGGAGACAGGCTAGAGGACTAGCTGGCCCACAGAGCGGATGAGATTCCTTCCTTCCTAGAATGCGGCTGCATACAGAGACCTGGCTACGTTGCTGCTCAAAAGACAACGTGGACTCCCGCTTGGTATCTCGGTGGAACCGAAGGCATCCGCTTTGAGCCACAAAACCCTGAACAGTTTGGGACCCGGCCTCTCCATGCGATGCCATCACAACTGCAATCTGCAGAAGCCAACAGTCCCCCCCACCCCCCCAGACTTAAGTGGCAGGGGGCCTAGATTCTTGTTCTCATCACTGCTACTCCTTTGCCCCAACCCAGCCCAAAATATAACATCTAGTGCCCCTGCTTTCCCACAAGGCAAGAGTTAAGAGACACAGATTGGTTGAATGGAGGAATCAATTAAGCTGGGGAAGGTCAAAAGACTTGGAGTTGTATTCTGAAAGATGGGATCAGTGGACAAGCATTTATGTGAAGGTTATTTATATAGGCCGATGTACGTTATACAGCTTTGCTTTACAAGCACCTGTGACCCTAGCGAGGTGCTGTACAATGCCAAATAAAACTGTGTAATGCAATAAAAATCACTTCTTTTTAAACCTGTTCCCAACATTGTTTCAGATAGCCTCTGCTTCTTAACCACTCTGCTCCAGCTGCCCCTTAAATCGGTCCCTTTGTATGATGTGTATCAAATACATCAAGTCCAATTACTAGCCTGCTTTGCCATAGAGCTCCTCCTAAAAAGCATTTTGAGATTGGAAAGTTATTTCCAAGTGGCAGGGTGGCAATTGCAGGGATTTTTTTCCCCACCAAAACATCTTATAATTTATTATGTTTTTGGTTAAAAGAAAAAAAAATTCAGCAATTGTTTCCATAGCAGTCACATGTGCCATGCATGCTGGCTTGGGGGGAGGAGGGGTATGTAAACTCCTTCATTCAATGGTGTTGTGCACACTCTAGAAGAGGCTTTTATTAATACTTTCTTTGTTGGTCTTGTTTCAACTATTAGCACTCCAGGACCAGGAGCACCTTGTCCAAGCAGCCCAGAGCCTCGCTCTCACACCACTGGAGTTAGCAGGTGACAGTCACAGTGACAGTTGTTTCCTTCATATATGGGATTGACAGCTTTCAGCACCCCCTCTAGCCAAATTGCTTGAGCACTCACCTATCAGTGTTTCCTGTAAGTGGAGCACTTGGGCAGCTGCTCCAGAGAGATCCAAATGCCAGGCAGCTAATTAGAGTGCCCCTAGCTAGAGTTTTGTTTCTACTGGTGGTGCACACATTCTCACATGCTTCAGCGCACGGAGGGAAAAAATATTCCACACATTGACAGAAGAGGGGAGGGGGAATGTTGGCAGCTATTTTTAAATGAGGTAAAACTCAGGGGTAGACAAGGCAAACCGGACTCCTGAATGTCTGGAGTGGTTGAGAGCTACTGAAATTAATACTTTTAGCGTAAGTAATGGAGGCTCATCTAGGCTGGCCTTGTTCAATCCCCACTGGTGATCCCATCCAGAGAGGTCATTACATTAAGCACTAGCAATATGGCTCCAGAGGGAAACCCCCTTGTTATTTGCCCAGTAACATGTGCTAGGTAGGCTCAGTCTCTGTAGCACAAGCAGTGGAAGGGGGTTCTCTGTTGATGCAGGTAATCCATCTCTGAGTGGCAGCAGTCAGATTGACAGCAGTATTCCTTCTGCATCCAGGCCCAGGGTATAGTAGGTTGGGGCATGGGTAGCAGGTAGCATAGGCAGAAGGCTTTGCCTTCCCAAACAGCCAGTCTGGCCCTGCCCACATGCCACCCCCAGAATGCCTACTGTAGGTATACTAGGGGCAAAGTGTTGCTTCCCCAAGCACCTGCCCTCCACACCTTCATCCCTTCTTCATTCACCTCCTTGGTGGGGCATCTTGGCTCCTGGGTGGGGGGGGCGGTAAGGGAGGGACTGGGTTGGGGCCTTGCCTCCCCAGCCCTCCCTTCACCCACTGCCCATGCACTGGGTGTGAACTTCAGAGCCCTCAGCAACTCAGCTCAAGTGATGTTTTACACAGGCCAGGCTGCAGAAAGCATCTTACAACCTAGTGATTTCAGACTCCCTGGCCACTGGATAAGTAGTTATCTAGCCCCATAAAGAGCATCAGAAACATCCAACAGGTTCCCTTCCCTCCCCCCCATGTTTTCCTTTGCAGATCTCCTAGTCTTACCAGGGCCACATTCTGGGCTGCCCAAGAAGCAGTGTCCACAGCCACATGCGTTCTGGGAAAGAACATGACCCCTTTTTACTGAAACAAAACCAAAAGCTGCTTTGGAGACTGCCTGTTGGGGGAGGAAAAGGGGAGAGAGGAGAGATGCTCTGCCCCAAAATTTGTAAGGAGAAAACTTATTGTAGGACCACAGAATTGCAGTAGCAGCTACTGGCAAAGCAAACTGCCCTGATCCCACCCTGCAGGGAACAGAATGGCTAGTTGAGTCCTAGAACCCGTACCACTAGGGAACAGTCTCCATGACTGTGGGACAGGTGTCTAGCCTTTGGAGTAGGAGTACTTGAGTTCTAAAAGTAGATTTCCAGGAGACAGGGAAACAGCCAAGTGCAGGATTAAGGGAGCCTTCCTTTGTTAGGAGACTGATTTTGAAAGTGGAAAGTTTTCAAAGGGGGAGATTTTTGCACCCTGCAGAGCACCCAAGAAAGATGCGAGGAGAAAAGCAACAACGGTACAGTAGGTGCCTGGAATGCTGTGTCTCTTTATTGATCCTTTTAACATTCCTTCTGTACAACCTCTCACGCACCACTAACCCTCCCTTCCAAAGCTGCCTATTTACATCTGTAACACCAGCCTGGCAGACAGCCACCACCTGACCAGGTCTCTACTCCTGCCAGGCAATGCATCGTTCGGAGCACTGAAGGCGACGTTACTGGATCAGAAAGAGGAACGCGTCCATGAGTCTTGCTGGTGGGAGGTGCAGGCTGAGATGCAACCACCTTGATTTGGTGACCGGTAGCTTGGGAATTCAAGCCGTGAGCTACAACGTCTCCGCGGCACAGCTCAGCTTAGAGTCTAGATACTAGACAGCGCACGGGCAGACATGGCCACCCCAGCGAGAGAGATTGTGGCTGTTTGGTTCATCCTCTTCCACAGCATCTCACCCCCCAAGCCGACTGTCAACTGGACATCCTTGTGAACCCCTACGTTTCCAACACTGAAGACCCCAGCTTCCTGCAGGATTGCATTTACATGGTTAGCAGATATCCCAGTGACCCTGGAAAGTGGTTATGTTTACGAGAGAAGAAAACAAAACAAAACAAAAAAAAATCAAAAAGGAGGAGGACACACACTAGTGCCTTAGGACCAGCTTTCCTCTCCCAATGCTATTGTAGAAGCCTTTGGTACCATCTGGCCCATGCGGCAGGCGCATCACCCCAAGCCGAAGGCTCAAGGAATCAGGCATCTTTCTTGGGGCCAGAGAGCTGCAGGGTACAACTTGGGTTTCTGGAGGCTGGCTTTGGGCAGCTACCCGGCGCCGCTGGACCCACGAGCTGCTGGAGCCAATCCCACTGTCCCAGTGGAAGTCGGACAGCCTTCGGAACTCGGGACTTGCATCCGGGCTGGAGAAGGAGCTGCCATTCCCTGGCTTGGCAACCAAAGGTGAAGGGCCATGGGGTTGAGCCAAGCTTTTGTTGGAGAGAAGAGGGCTGGCGTGCGGGCTGCTGAAGAAGCAGGGTTTGATGCTCACACCCAGGCTGTAGAGACTGCTGGCAGACCACGCTGGAGCGGAGAGATACTTCTGCATCAGCACAGGAGGGGAAGCTGACGTGCCGTCCGACTCCGAAGAGCTGCAGAAGAGAGAGTCTCCCGCGGTGCCATCCAGCCTCTCCGACCCTGGATGCTTCCTGGCTATCTTGTCCACCAGCTCCCCTTCGTCTGCATCATCCCGCTCAGCTCCGCTCTTTTTTTTGGAGCCCTTCCCGGAGAGGCGGATCACCTTGATGGTCTCCCCAGCTGGAGGGCCTGGACCACGGCTCAGCTCCTCGTACGCCTTCCTCGCGCTCTCCAGGCTTTCGTACTCCACCAAAGCGCAGCACTTGGTCAGGAGCTCCGGGTAGCGAGCGGAATACTTCTTCATATCGGAAGGCAGCTTCTTGCCCGGCCGCAGGATGCGGATGGAAGTGATGGCGCCGAAGGGGCTGAACATTTTGGTGATGGTCTCAATGAAGCTCTTCTGGAGAAGCGGCAACGCGCCCTGCTCCGGGGGGAGGAGGTTCCAGGCTAGCAGCAGCTTGCTCGGCGGGATGCTCAGGAGAGACTCCGGGATGGGGATTTTCCGCCGCACCTTCGTCCCTTCTTCGTTCACCTCCAGCAGCTCTGAGAACTGCAGGGCGTGGAGAGTGACCCTCCAGTCACGGGTTAGGTATTTCACCTGGGCGCAAGAGAGAAGGGAAGCCATATTCTCCTGCTGTTATGATATAGTCAGACTCTTCCCCGCCCCATCCCATCGGCACATACTAGCACAGAGGTGGGAAGCCTTTTTTGGGTCGGGGGGGGGGGGGGGGTTTGTGGTCGCTGACCCACAGGAAAAAAAGTTAGGAGCCGCACAGAAGTGAGAAGCAATAAAAAACGGATGGCTGACTTGGCAAGGCCGAGGGGAAGGCTTACTTCCCTCCCTCCTGCCCCCCAAAAAAGCCAGTGAGTTTCCAGGGAGTTGTGGCCAGCAGAAACTGGTTTGACCAAATCTGAAGTGGTTTGGACAGGCCTTATAGTGTTCTAGCCAATTGAGCTGACTATAGGCGCGCGCACACACACACACACACACATTTATCACAAGCCAAGAGCAGCCAAACAACTCAGAGCTCGAGTTGAGAGAACTGCAACAGCAACTGACATTTGAAGCCCCCGTTTTTGAAAGTCTTTGCCAAATAATTAACTCTGGGCAGCCACATAGGATGAAGAGTGCTTGAGAGGCTTCCACAAGCCACACTTCTGTCTACCCCTGAAACGTAACCACCTCTGGGGTGAAGCACCACCGATCAGAGCAAGGCTGCACAGCAGTTTCAGCTGAGGTGTGGCAAAGAACGGCGTATGTGTTTGAAAAGAGCTAGGGAGCAGGAAGCGAGACAGGCTGAAGTTGAGCCAGGCATCCCCTAGAAGGGCCAGATTAAATCAAGCTGCACTTGAGCAAATTAGTAACCACTAGCAGTCAGGCGATTGATTGGCTTGGTCCTTCCTCCTAAAGCAGAGATCTCTAACCTGGCAGCCTAGGATCTACCCTGCTCCTTCTCCAAAGCACACCTACACCACCCCCTCCCACTTTCATCTGGCTGTAGTAGGGGAGCAGGAGGTGAGGATGGAGGGTAGAGAGGGAGTTCAGGTGCAGGAGGGGGCTTCAGGTTACAGAAGAGTTTCGGGGGTACAGGAGCAAGGAGTGCAAGCTCTGGGAGGGAGTTTGCTTCAGATTGGAGCCCCCCCCCAGCACACCCAAACTCTCCCAAAGTCCACACCTCATGCCTGCCACACCCCCACACTCTGGGTGCAAGAGGGGCTCCAGGTTGGGGGGGGGAGGGTGTTGGGTGCAGGAAGGGTGGTGAGGACTGTGGCTTGAAGCGAGTTTGGTTGCCAGCTCAGAGCTAGCATAAGGGTTGGGTGCAGGCTGCTGCCTGCTGCCAGGAGGCCCCATGCTGCTCCTAGAAATGCTGGCTGGGCTCAGGCACCCGCTGGGTGCAGCCCCTGGAAAGGACGGGAGGGGGAAGGGAGCCTTCCACATGCTATACAGCTTCCCGGCACCTGCAAGTGCCGCTGCCATTGATCTGTTCTCAGCCAACGGCCTTCCTTTCCTGGGCTGCAGAGGCCGTTTGAGGTCAGGCAGGTAGAGACAGCTGAACCAATTGGCTGGCAGATCCTGGCACCTTTGCCAGTCACAAGCAAAAGGTAGCTGATTGCTGCCCTAAAGGCTACAGACCTTGGACCCGGTCGTAGCTTCCCTCTAGTCCAGCAGTGGGCAAAAAAGAATACAAGATCAGACCTGCGGTATGTTTAGCCTGGACTCTCCCCTCCCCACTCAACAGCTGGCTGAAACTCAAAGTTGCCCTCACGCAGGAAGTGTGAACATTTCAAAATTTGTTTTATTTCTAAACTATCAGATTTAACCTCTTCAGTTACACCACAGACAGGGATTTAGAAAAGAAAATGTTGCAATGAGTGCTAAACAGCGGCTGCCTCTCCTAATTATAAACAAGATATTTTAAACACAAAACACCGCATAATACACAATTCTAAATCAAGTTTTCCAATGTGAAACTTTCTTGTTTCAAAAATTTCCCCTGCCCCTTCCAGGAACTTTGTTGATTTCAACATCCTGCCCCCTTCTTCCCCCCACAGGGGTCGGGGGAAGGAGGGAGCCTGCCAGACATTTTGCCTGTCTGTTGCCGACACGCAGGGGGTGCCATATTTTGCTGGTTTCCATCTGCATAGGGTCCCCCCCAGTGTTACGCGTGTCTCTTTAAAGGCAGGATACTTGACCGGAGGTGCATGCTGATTGCACACAATGACAGAGCCGTGTGCTCCCCCAGCATCCAACCACAGCGCTGTTACAGGTCAGTCGGCACCGCCCACGAATTCTAGGTACGAAAGAGCCGATAGCAAAACTGCCCTATCCCGGGAAACTGTTTTGGTTAGGACAATCTTGTATCCCACTCACTAGCCAAGTCACAAGTACCACGATGTCAGCAGCAAGAGGGAACCACCCACCTTCTTAAAAGAGGTTAGCAGCTTGATGCTGACAAAGCCCAGTTTGTTCTTCTGCACGTGCTTCAGCAGGAAGGCGTCTTTCGCCAGGTTCTCGTCGGACAAGTAAAACTCCACTTGAGACACAATCCGCCGCACGAGCTGTGCGTCCGGCACCGCATCGCCGCACTCGAACGAGTCGGCCCCAAAAATGTCCGTCAGGCCATAGAAGTTCCTGCGAGGGACACAGCCGGGATCCCGCCCAAGGTTAATGCACTTGTGCGGCTGGCACACACGAGCACCTGCGCTTATTGGCACAAGCCGTGCATCCGACAGGGGCCCACTAGAAGTGGCCCAGGCCACGGCTTGGGATGGTACCTGGGTATGGTCGGTAAGCAGGTCACCCAAGGCCAGCCTGCTGCGTCTGCGATGAAGACAATACCTTTAGGAGTCATTAACCAATGGCAACCCCAGAAAGGCTGGATTTGAGCCAGAGGCTCAATGCCATAGTGGGGTCGTTTCCCCCATTGCCTGCAGCCTGTTCAGCCATCAAGCCCAGTGCAGGAGGCTATTGCATGGGTCAGCGCAACACCCAAGCTACTAGAAGTCAGGCTTCTCCACCCAGCCTGGTCACTGACCAGCTGTGCAAGTGCAGGCAATTCCCCCCTCCGCACCTCTGGCCCATATATTGTGGCCTCTGGTCTGATGGGCCAAAAGTAATCTCGCCAGGCAGTCACAGTCCCCAGCCCCATGGTCTCCAGGTGGAAGTACAGCGCAAACCAGTAATAACTCAGCCTGGGAGCATTAGACACCTGCTGGATCCTGGGGTGGTAAAGTGCTACCCAAGATCCAGGACACAGAAAAACCAGGCCTGCTGGGAACTAGCTGACACCAGCCTGTGGGCACTAGGTTACACGGGAATTTTCAACTAGCTCAGAGCCAGATCCGTGGCCAACAGAAGCAAATATAAAGTGAGTTGGGGTCTCCGTCAATGTTCCTTCCAGCCATGTGCGGAATCATAGAACTCTAGGACTGGAAGGGACCTCGAGAG
>JANRFK010006656.1:5067667-5085373 GCA_030068395.1 Apalone spinifera | reverse complement strand
ATCTACATGCCTCTGGCGACAGAGGCATGTAGTCTAGACGTACCCTTAGTGTCTACATAACCATCAGAAAAGAAACCTGCAGTTACAGCGTTTCTTTGCCACGATCCATCTGTCTGAGGAGGACAATCGAGTTAGAATTTCAAGATTATTAGGAAAATGAAAGGATTTGCTCCCTCTTCCCCAAATGTTTACAGTCCTTCCTCTGAGTATAAAACATTAAGGACTGGAAATCTTTATATACGACAGTCAGAGTAGGTACTATTTAGACTTTCCTTACAATTCCAATCATTTCAGTTTCCTCTATTTTCACTCACTGCCCATTTCCCAGTCCCTCTGCAGCAGGTTACTAGCACTTAAACAGGGAATAATGGGGAAAAACTGAAAAGCAGGCAAGAATACAAATAAAAGGGCAAAGCAGCACCGTTTGCCATTATCTGACCCAGAACATAAGGCTTTTTTTTTATTTTCATGACAATGTGAATAAAAAGAATCCCAGTTTATCCAAATGTCATCGTGCATTTAGACTGTAATCTTATTGGCTTCCTCAGATGCCATTCTGTAACAATACTTAATGGAATGCAGTTCTAAATGTCTGCTTATACTGGGCTTTTACAGAAGCAGTGATCTATTCCTGTTAGTCAGAATAGAGCATGTTTTCAATTAGTATCTGTCATCAAAGGTAACAGCACATCAGATAAACAGATCATACAATCCTCTGCTTCTGGTATTTAATTGCAATAGTACACTTCTAACTGTATTCCAAAAATAGGGTCTTCTCCAGGTAGGTCATTAACATCCTTAACTCTTACAGATCGATAAAATCATGAAGCTGAACACAGTACATGTTGAACTTCCCAAATCCAGGACTCTCTGGTCTGGCAACATCCGTGGTCCGGCAGGATCATGGATGATGCTGAAATAGAAAGCTCCAGCACCTGGCAGTGCGAGCCAGTCGAGAGTCCAGGTGTGGAAAGCCCACCATTGGGACAGGCGAGCCCCATCCTGAGGAGCCCCAGCTGGGCGCAGCTCAGTAGGCCAGCTGGGGAGCCATGACCGGTCACGGCACAATGGGGCAGCCATGGAGCGCCGACCCAGCATGGCACAAGGGAGCAGCCACAGAGCCTCATCCCCAGAAAGGCCCAGCTAGGCGGAACAGAAGCAGGGCCATGGCAGCTGGGGAGTTCAGTCCCCGGAGAACCCCAGCCAGCTGGCAGAAACAAGCCTGTAGCAGCATTGGAGTGGAGTCAGCTGGAGGGAGGAACAGTGTCCTGGGAGACTGGTAGCAGGAGACTTCCCCTGATCTGACAAATTCCCTCATTCGGGACAGGTCAGGTTCCAAGGGTGCCGGACCAGGGAGGTCCAACCTGTATCACTCATGACTTAACTCATGAAAGGTGAGCAAGGTAAGTGTGTAACCATTTACCTGGAAGGTATGGTGGTGGAGCCGTCACTAGATGGTGTTTTAGAACTCCAGAAGGACTGCCACAGCTTCTCAATGTAATGAAACTGAAGGTTCATTACAACATCCAAAGTTGCCTAAAAATAAGAGATGACAGCTCACAAGATGTCCTGATAGCATTCAGTCATACAGCGAATGTGTAAGTGGAACACTGGGTTAGATTATATTCAAACTAGAACGTTCTAAAATGTGCTGTTTTCACACAGGGAATATAAGCAGATCACACAGGGAGATATGACTTGAACTATGCTATCAAGCCAATCAGAATCATTCCTGTTCAGACCCTGCTCCTCAAGAAAGCAGGACTGGCATGGGAGGAGTACACTGTGCAGCCAGGTCCTAGCTCAAGCAAACAGAGCCTCTATACTTACCTCACAGTGCCGTCTGTAAAGAAGCTGTAGAGTCTTGACATCACTCACAGTGATCCCCTCTTGTAAGAGAACGTTTCCTAGATCAGGTGCCGGGAAGTCGGGAAAGACATGGGTTACATCTAGGAGAAAAGTGGGAAAAGATGGCAAACTTTAACTGGCATTCCTAGTTTTATCAAACCATGAATTAGAAGGCAATTTTGCAGCAGCCAGTGGCTTAATTTCATATTTCACAGAACTAATAATGAGATGAGAGAATTGAGACTGATTATCCACTACTTTTTTGGACGTGAGATGCTGAAGAACATTCACTGTCCAATTATTCTTTGTAGAAAAGAGAATGTTTTTATTGCAACTTGAAGGAAAGAAACATGAATTCTTTGTACCACTACAATGTGCGTGCCCATTAGATTTTCTCTGAAGTCTGAATAACATCCCTTTGGTATTTTGGGACAATAGAAAAATTAATTGGATGGCAGACATAACAGGTACAAATGCATTTTAAAGGATGCTCAGAGATGGCCATGTTCTTATGTATCTGAAACATGGGGGGAAAGCCCCACACCTACAGTTTGGATTGGGAAGTAATTGGGTAAACTGTTGGTCCCACTTATCTTGTACCCACTTGCATTCCTCTTAGTACATTTGAAGGACGAGCTGGTATCCAGCAAGTTCTTAACACTGTCTTCCTTAAATGGAAAAAATGCTGTGATCTGTGGCAACTATTAGGCAGTGTATCCTGCATCCAGTCCTCCTCCCACATATGCAGAAATCTATATAGGAAGCCAGCCTTATTAGGCAACCTCCCCTCTCAACGGATTGCCCAAAGTATCCCAAAGCATATGGAGTACATCTTGGATTCACTAGTATTAGATGGCCACCTCCATTAAGCAGTAAATATTTACTGATCTCTTCAAGAGTTACTTAAGGTTTTAGATGCATGCATGAACCTAATCCCAAAAAGTTGGACTTGAATGGTATGTCTTTGTTGCAGGAAAGGTTTGCTTCCCCACGATCTGAATGCAAATCCTGGCAGGTGCGTGCTTCTATCACATGCGTACATATAGCAATCGCAACAAATCTACTATCTTGGCAGTCCGCTCATTTGAGTCATCCCCACAGACAGAACTAGGACTAAAACTGGTTAACTTTGTTCAGGGGGGCTGCTAGTTTCTCTGTCATCACGAGGAATGGAAGCAGGCCCAGAGATTTGATTTGAATGAACATCAACACCAAACACAGGAGAAAGATTTCCAATTAAATGAAAATTAATCTTAAACTTTGCCCTCAATGCAGCTTAAACCAGAGCCTTTCAGAGCCACAGCAAAGTGCAGCAAATGGGAAACCTAGGTGCCAGCAAATACAATTTACAAAATTACTAGTGAAGAGTTCCATTCTTCTGGTTGTAGTGCTTCCTATCTTGGGAAGCTCCACGGAAGTCAGCAGAGGTAGAATCTTAAGATTGCAGGGGGAATTTTAAAGAGAAGATAGTTATTTCTAAGCAATATATGTAAATAAATGCTATGTTTAAGAATTGAAGCATGCATGCTACATGCAGCATGATTGAGGAAAGACTGTGCAGGGTGTAATGGGGTTAGTGAGAGAAATTGTAAATGTAAAAATAAAAGCTGTGGTTTAATAAGCACTTCTTAGGGTATCTTTGACACGGAGAACAGCAATAGATTGGGCATGCTGAGCTGCGTTGTGAAGCCTTTTCAAGGTAGAAATCAGTAGCATCTCCTAGAACGGTGAAACCTGAAAGCAAGCCTGGAATTTGAGTTGAATTTCCTCACCTATAAATTGCTGATGGTGCTGGCTTTGGGCTGCAACTGACTGTTCTGGAGTAGTATGCAGGTTACTGTTGGATCCACTCTCTGTTATGCCATCCATCTTCTGCGAAGGTCTATACCTAGAAATATAAAAGCCCTGCCAAATAAAGCTGGGAGGATGGACGTTTTAAAAGTGCAAACACACACCCAGTGAAAGAGGCATCTGGCAAAGTCGTATGCTAATATAACACGCCTGCACTGTACGAACAAACAAGTCACTTAATATGACAAAGTACATTTATAAAGGGTTAATACATTATAAATAATTGTTTTAATAAATGGCTAATCAATTGCTAGATCAACAGGTGGTTTATAACCATGGAATTTGCAACCACCTATAAACCCTTCTGCTTGTAACCATCACACATACTTTTCATATAAGGGGTTGTGCTGTGCTAGTGCTGAGGGGTTCCCAGGTGCTCCTCCAACACAAATATTAGAGAACAAAGTGGCTGTTTCCTGACTATCCTCAGATAAGCATTTTATCTGCTACTTTTAACTGTTAGATGTAGAAGAGAAATTGGAGCAGGTGGGTGGCTTCTAGTTTGACTGCCCTGGTGTTTGAGTCTTTTTATTCACGGAGCACAAGCACCAAAGTAGATGCTCTCCCCTCAACCATGACACAGAGATAGAGCCTCTAGGTGGCTCTGTGCTCACTTATGCTCTATTTCAGTGTTTCTCAACCTTTTTTTTTATAAAGTACCCCTTTTCAAAAAAAAAAAATTATATATATAAGTACCGCCAATACCGACAGTTTTCAGACACACAAATTTTTTTCTACCATTGCAACACATTTCTTTAAATAACTTAATTGTAGCCGGGCAGGCGATGAAATTTTTGGGTGTAAAAAGCACAAAAATAATAAAACGCTGTAAAACTTAAAACAAAAATTCAGTTTTCTCCAAATTTCAGTTGTGTTGATGTACCCCCCAGACTTCTCTCGAGTACTCCTAAGGGTACCCCTAAGGATACTGGTTGAGAAACACTGCTCTATTTGATTCTTGGCTTGTCGGCTGATACTGCAAGTGAGAGACAGGTACAATCAAACTGGGGGTTTTGTGATGATGACAGCTCCAACTAGGAATGGCCCTCTGATCAATCCATTTCACATTGAGGATGGGAAGCCAACCTGGTTTTGTGGCCTAATGTTTTATTGCTACGCTTTGCCGACATGAAACGGGTGTCCCAGTTTGCATCATGTGCATTCATAGTTTGCCTACATGTATTAGAGGGGGGAGATCCTAAAATGAATAAAACCATTTGGCTCCAGTGAAGGGTCTGGGCTGCTTAAACGTATGTTTTTTTAATTGCACAAGTGGCTTTCGCTGTACTTCTCAAGATCAACAACCAGGGAAGGTAAGTGTCTGGGATGCAATTTTCAGACAGAATTTGAAGCACATTAACTTCTACTTCATATAACAAATAGGCTGTGTAAACCAATAGCTGCCCCTCCCCACTGCTCCTAACATATCAGGCACACAATAAACGTTAGGATTATCCTGTAAAGAAGTGCGGCAGTACCAATAAAAGTCTAATGTCTGCCTGCATTAGAGCTGTGCCAGATATTTATAACTGTATTAAACAGTGTTTAAACAAGGTTTCACAAGCCCCTCTCTAACAGAGAGACAAACACTGATAGGTTAATGTTTTTTAAAGTGTTCTAGATAAATAATACTGTTTTTCAACCAACAAGAACATGGTTTGCTAAAAGCAGCAAGATTTCACTGCAGATGAGGCCTGATACCAAGTAATCTCAAAAACACTATGGAAGCTTCAGGCAAAAATAGGATGGAAACAATGACCAATATTTAATGTCTCTATGGCACCTTCTCCAAATGCTTTACACACATATAGTCATGCAACTCCACATCATCCCTCTGAGCTAAGTATCATTCTCCCCATTTTATAGGCAAGGAAGTTGAGGCTGAGAGAAAGGTTAAGTGAGTTGCTGAAGATCAGACAGTGAATCAGCAGCGGATCTATTTTTTTGCTGTTTGGGAACTGAAGAAGTTTAGATTTTTTTTTCCATGCCTCCATTCCAAGCAGAAGCAAGAGCGCGGAAACTCCCAAGAGGCAATTCAAGAGTTACTTTGCATCAGGGCCTTCATTTAACTTTATCCAGAAGTAGCAGATGTGAGGCTGACTGGGCACACTATCTATTGTTCTATGTAAAGAAAAACAAGCCCCCTTCCACTGCTTAAACACAAATAAGTGTGTAGCCGAGGCCTTAAAGATGGTGAGTCATTGGGACTCAGTGAAAAGAATATTCTGTAGTGTTCACCATAGTAACAGGCAGCCCAAGTACAAGCCTCTGCCACACAAAAAAAGACTAAGAAGAATAATTCGTGGAATCAGAATTTTCTCATTGACCCTTCTTTGTCCTGGTTCAGTATCAACCACTTCCAGCTCTGTTAGGTGCCGTGCCTCCCTCTTGCCCCACAGCACATACTGTATCTTATCACTAAGGGTATGTCTACACTTGCTCCCTAGTTCAAGCTACGGATGCAAATGTAGCCGCCCGAAATTGCTAATGAAGTGGGGATTTAAATATCCCGCGCTTCATTAGCATAATCTCGCCCGCGCGTTATTCCACTCAACAGCTGATTCGAACCAGGAAGTGCGCTCTGGGACGCGTTAGTTCGAATCAAACCCCTTGGTTTGAACTAACATTACTCTTCAAAAAATGAGGAGTAACGTTAGTTCGAACCAAGGGGTTTGATTCGAACTAACGCGTCCCGGAGCGCATTTCCTGGTTCAAATCAGCTGTTGAGCGGAATATCGCGTGAGCGAGATTATGCTAATGAAGCGTGGGATATTTAAATTCCCGCTTCATTAGCAATTTCGGTCGGCTACATTTGCATCCCTAGCTCGAACTAGGGAGCAAGTGTAGACGTACCCTAAGTTACACAAGTCTCAAACTCCTGCTGCTGCTGCTGTCTGAGGTGACGGTCAGCAATGTTCCCTCTAATTTCTTCCATCCATGGGCGAAATATATCTTGTTATATGCACCAAGGCATGTGTGGATGTACACTACCAGTAGAAACGCATGCTGCAGGCAGTGGGCATGCTGCTAATCAGCTGGGCGGCATCTGAATCTCTCCTTGGTGGCCACCCATGTGCGCAGATTACAAGGAACACTGGCGCCCAGTCTTTTGGAGAGACCATGCCTCACAGCTTCCATTGCCACAACTAGCAGGTCTGAGATGCAGTGGGTACATACCTTTGTTTCTGGTGTATGGGCTGCTGCCTCATGGCCATATACTGGGTATCTTCCTGTAAGCGATTCAGTGGAGATTCTGGCTTGAGACGGATCCCATAATAATGATACTTGGAGTTCCCCCTGCAAGCATAACATTAAAATCTATCAATGTCAGATATTTAAAGGGGATGACACACAAACATCTGACAGTGCTAATAGTTTGTGGATCATAAATGTGTGTTATAATTTCTATCTAATCCTAGATCTAATCCTGGAAGAATTTGTACTTTGCTGAATAAACATAACGAGAACCTATGTTATTTTCAAATCTCACTGTAATTACTATCCTGGAGTTGAGGGTTTATACCCCAAACTTTAAAACAGAGTCCAAGATCTCTTTTACAACATTTGTTTGAACTTATCTCTGGAAATATATGGTGCCGTGTTTTTCAAAACACAGTTCAGTAACATCTACATTTAACCTAGACACACTTGTATCCTAGACACATTTCAGCTTTGCTTTCAAATCAGTTCATAAAATCTTATTCATGGGCAGATAAGAGATTATCTAAATCAAAATATTTTGAGACAAATCTATTTTTAATAATTGAAATCAATGGAACTATTACCATTGACTTCAGTGCTAGCCAGAAATGACCCTTTGTTATGATGGAATGAAGGTTTCTCTCTGTCTAAGAATTTATAACATGCTTATCGCTGCGCTATCCTGAAATATACTGTTCTTTAAAACACCAAGGGGGGAAATCCTACTGGCAAAACTTCAACTGACTTCAGTGAGGCCAGGATATCAGTCCAGGAGTTGAATGTTGTGGTGAGAAAAGCTCTTGGCTGGTGGTCCTCTCTAATCCTGCACCATGGCTTTCAGCTGCACTTTGGAGCCATAGAAATGCCCACTCAGATCAGGCTGGGCCTGCCAGCTCAAATAGGAGGAGGTCTGATCTTCTCACCTCCAGCCTCAACCGCGGACTGAGAGAGTGTCGCATTTGATATCCATTTAACACCTTTTTTAAATTTTACAATTGATGAGTCAGGTCACAGACGCCTTCATTTTAATTACAGGGGGGTTTCCAGTGAGACCTGTCTTCTAAGCCCTGGTCTACACTAGGGCGTTATTTCGAAATAATCCCGTTTAGGTCAAATTTATAAGTGGACTGTCCACACTACCAATCCCGTTATTTCAAAATAGCAGCCACTTGTTTCGAAATCTGTACTCCCGCTTTCTTCAGGGAATAATGCTAATTTTGAAATAGTTATTTCGAAACAGAAATATATCGGATGCTCCGGTGCTGCTATTTCGAAATAACGACTCCCCAGAGTAATTCGAACTAATAACTCCCCAGTGCTTCCTCGGGCTCTAAGTTGAGGTAGCGCATCCACATTAATGGAGCCTGCTTCGGACTAATTTCAAGGCTTCCCCATAGTGTGAACATGCTATTTCGATGTTGTTAAATTGCGAGTTATTGAGCCGATTTTAGTAATTTCAAAAGAATTTCCTAGTGTAGACGTGGCCTAAATGATCATCAGCAACTGGCAAACGTGAGGTCAGTGTCAGAATACAAACTGCTACTTATACAGAAGGCCACAGATGTTGGAGTCATTCTACCCTTTAACTGGATTGGCTTTTTACAGCAACAGAACTCCATGTAGCAGGTAGATTTCTGCACATAACATTTGGTAAAACCATCCTGAGGCTACACAGCAAAGTTATGTCAGAATAATGGCCATTATTCCGAAATAACTATGCGCGCGTCTATGTAGCAATTCCATTATTTCAAAATAATTTCAAAATAACGGACGCCTTATTCCAACTTCTGTAAACCGCATTCTATGAAGAATAACGCCTCTTCCGAAATAGCTATTTCTAAATAAGGCATGTATAGACGCTCCACTGCCGTTATTTCGAAATAGCCCTCACCAGGACCATTCTAAGTTATTCCTTCTGGGGCTTTAAATTGAGATAGCACCTCTACATTAGGGGAGCCTGCCTCAGAATAGCTTATTCCCAAATAACTGTGCAGTGTTGATATAGTCAAATTCAGGGGTGGCCAACCAGTGGCTCTTCAAAGAAAAAATGTGGCTCCTGCACCTGCGGCTCTTAAAGGGGCAGTGTGGCAAAGCGAAAGCAAGGGTTCCGTGCAGTGAAGAGCTGACACTCCCCCGCCCCCTCTGAAAGGCTGACTTAAAAGGGCAAACTGTTTTGTTTTGGGTTTTTTTGGCACAACAACTTTTTTCCTTTGGCTCTTTGCGCTGTATCCACCACTATTTTGGCTCTTCATCTGTAACAGATTGGCCACCCCTGCTCTAATTGATCAGGGAGAGAGAAAAATCTGGTTTTCCCCCCAACTCAGACTCCATGCCCCATAATTACCTTCCCATCACCATGGTAGAAGGTAGATTTTTTCTTTCTGCGCTAGTTAATTTTTATGGTAGTTTTGCAAGTCTGAATTAAGTCTACACAAGCTTTCAAAACAGCATGAACGGTTGGGAGTTCTTCTCTGGCTGATCAGTGCAGCACGTAGGGTCTCTTCAGCTTTCAGTGTTACACATGAATGCCTCGATTACAGTATCTCCGTGAAGCTAGGAGTTCTTTTTAAACCTACCCAGTGTTTGGCTACAGAAACGAGGATGGTCATTACATGGCCTGCATGTTTGAAGATAGCAGTTCTGCTAAATTAGACTGCAGCAAGAGTTGTCAATTTGTCACTAATGATGGGCAAGCAGGTCCTCACTGGGAGAGGATAAATGGCTGGGAACACACTCATTACAGCCTGAGAGACACCTACCTCTGTGCTCTTTAGAGCTGTTATGATTTACACGATAATGACGAGTCAGAACACACCTTGAAATTAATGATGCTTTCTCAGCCCAACTCCAGACAGAATTTACAGAAGGGAATGGTTGTCTGACAGCCATTTTTCTACATGAGACCCTTCTCTTTGGGGCACAAATTATTCTCTGCTGTTTTATAAAGGAAAGATTTTGGAATGTTTAGCCCTCTGTCGCTGCAATGAAGGATTCTACAAGCTGTGTGTTATTGTCTAAATCCAGTAAAAAGAGATTTGAGTCATTTCAGTGGACCTAAACTTGTGACTTGAATTTAACTAACTACTATGTTTATTTAGTAGGAGTTTGGTGTTTCTGCATTTGTCTGGCTGTACTCTTCAAAGTTCACATCTCTTTAATTTCAAATGTTTTTATTAAGGGTGAAGTTTTCAAAGGGTTCAGACCGCCTAATGAAGACCAAATTTTGAAACCGCTTAGCTCTTATTTAGGTACCTACGTAGGGGACAGATTTTCACAATAGCTCAGCATCTAGCATGCACCCAATGTGCTGAGCACTTATGAAAATCTGGCTCCTTCTTTCATCTCCATTTAGGCACTAAACACTTCAAAGTTTGGCTCAGACTGTGGATTCTAAGCAGCTGGTGGAAGCATAGTCCCAAAGCACAGATTCTCTTTGGGTAGAGCTGGCTGAAGTTTTTCCAGCTGAATGCATTTCTGTCAACAAACGCTGTTACAACTAAATGGAAACATTCTGCAGGAAAGCACCATTTCACCAAAATCTGACAGAATTTTGACTGAGAGTAAAATTTTTATAAAAATATTTTTCATCCCAATATTTATACTTTTATATGCACATGTGCACACACATACACACACTTTAACCATTCATGACCTTACCAAAACATGTCAATATATTTTACTTTCTTTCTCTTATAAAGATATGTCCTCCAAAAATATATGTGCATATTTGGGATTTTAACTGTTCTAAAATACAAATATTCAAGTTAGCCTACTGTTTTAGTGAGGATCCTTTTTTAAAAGAACACTCCACTCAAGGGACTCATCTCAGCTCCCTGAAAATGTTATAGGTAAGAAGCCTATAAAACTTTGCATAAAACTCTTCATTAAGAAAACTCTGAGCAGCATGTTTGTATCTAAAGATTTGGGGACAGATTCTGATCTCAGTTACACTGGAGTAAAAACCTGGAGTAACGCAACTGAAATCAACAGAATTCTTTGGATGTAATCTTTTGGAGAGATCAAACTCTGACCATTTAATTGCAATATGATTCTCTAAATCTACATCTCCCAGTGGAAATCCTGATGAAAAGGAAGCTCATTGGTGACATTGATCGGGAGCAGAGAAGCAGAGTGCAAGACTGGAAAGCAGTCGCCCCATCTGGTATAATACTGAATCATGAAACCAAATTTAAACTTGACTGTTTAGTTTTTAAAACAATGGGGTTTATTATAGTTAAGCTAGAATTCAAAACAGAATAATGAAACTGCCATGCATGCTTAAGAAACTGGCATGCAGCTCTGTTCACCCCCAAACGAGATCTCTCCCCATCCCGGAGCAGGCTCAGGAACACCACTGTAATTAAATTGTGTCCTCAAATACATGCCACAGCTGATTCCTGCAGAGAGAGGACTCGTACTTTATGACCTGTTAAGATTACTTATTTTGCTTAGAATACAATTTTCCATTGGCAATATTGTTTGGTTGTTACTCTGTCGACCTAGGAATACTATGGAGTGGGTCTGCCACACCGTGACAGGAGGGGAGTTGCATTTTGTGATACAGACTGCGGCTGAACGGGGCAGTAGCTCTCCCTCCAGCAAAATGTAAAGTCAAGAGCCACTGTTCTTAAGGACAATTTGCAACCACTGAAAAGAGTTATTTCTACTATTTGCATTATTGTAACTTTTTTATGAGGCTCTCAGAGGCTTTACAAACTTCAGCTAAGCCTCACACGCGCCGCAGAAGGGGGTACTAAACCAGTTTTATAGATAGATAAAATGATATATAGGCAGGCGAAATAGCTCTCCTAGCTGCCGTCCCCCCCCCCCCCCGGCCCAAAAAGCAAGTCTATGGCAGAACTGGGAATTACCCATGTCTCCTGATATACAGATCTCTTAATAATAAAACCTCTCAAGTAATCCGCATCATATTATTAAAACAGTGATAACAATAAAAAGATGGCAAGTCACTGCCCGTTCATCTATAACTCACAGCAATGTCATTGAATGCAGCGAGTGTCCGGTGCAAAGGTATTTAGCATTTAATGTAATGAAGTGGCATTTCAGACCACTGGCCTTTCTGTAATCTTTCCAAAATGGTGGTCGAGTGTAACAGGCAGGGGTCAAAGGAAGGTGGAAATGTGCTGCTTCTACCACTGAGCCCGGAGGTCAAACCCCTTTACACCAACCTTGTTCCCAAGCGCCGCGTTCTCAGCCCCATAAACACGGAGCGAATCAGTTTTCCAAAGGAAGCAGCATTCACCGGATCCAGTTTGTGCTCTTGGCAGTGCCGCAGATAATGGTTATACAGAGAGCTCCGAGGAAGACTCACACCTTCAGCAGTCTCATAGTTGTCCAACAGCCACTGGAGCTTTATGTATAAAAATAGATTTTAAAAAAAACCCCACACATGAAAGCCTAAAGATGTTTAAAATGGCTTGATTAAAATGATGGCAACATTTAAAAGGGAGGAGAACTTTCTTGATGTGATCAGCACTCAAGAGCACTTGGTGGCTGATAGTTAGTAGGTATAACTGCAGCCAATTCTTGTATGTTTCAATCTGATATTTACATCCTCCATGATGCAGGAACAGCGTGAAATCAAAAAAGGCTGTCACAGTTAGCACCCGGAGCATACATTGCCACTTAATACTGGTGTCTGTCTTTGACTCAATCACATGAATGCAAGAAGACTACAAATCATAGAAAGCCACACAAAAAAAGTCTCATGAGCTTACTGTTAAGGAGAACAAAGGCAATGATTACCTGATGCTAATTACTAAATCTGAATATGTTGCTACTCTGTCTATTAGCACTTTTTCCAACTGCTAATGCAGCAGGCAAAACTTGTTTGAGTTAATGCGTCTGAATTTCAAGCTTGAAATGTTTACAACTGTCCCCTTAACAACACAATTAAATGGCTGCCAAACTCTACCTTAAAATCTGACACATTACCAGCTACTTTTCAAAATTTATTGCCTGAACTTTACTTCTCTTGACATTTCTCTTGATCAGCGTTTGCAATTAGATATAAATTATTTTATGTTCAGCCAGTTTGAAAGGGCAGGTCCGTCACACAACCGCAGTTCACAAATTAGAATGTAAAACCTCTCAAATTGGCTAAAGGCCAAATTAAGGAAAATAAAGAGTACAATTGTAAGCAAATATTGGCTAATATAATAAAAAGCAAGAGACAAGCTAGATGTACAACCAGGAATAAATATTGATAAGGTACTTCCTTGAATAAAAAATTAGGAGAATCCAGAGGATATTTTGGGCCAATGTTTGCAAAATTAGGCCTTTATTCTGATCTCTGTTTACACTGGTGTAAATCAGATGTAACTCAGTTGAAGCAGGAGGAATTACACTGATGTAAATAAACGAGAAGTCCTGTGGCACCTTATAAACTAACAAGTGTATTGGAGCATAAGCTTTTGTCGGCAAAGATCCACTTCATCAGATGCATGTAGTGGAATGCATCTGATGAAGTGGGTCTTTGCCCACAAAAGCTTATGCTCCAATAAATCTGTTACTCTATAAGGTGCCACAGGACTTCTCATTGTTTATGCAGATTCAGACTAACACGGCTACCCCTCTGATATTGATGTAAATATATCAGGAGAGCAAAATCAACCCTTGTGTGCTTCAATCAGAGCTGCAAAATATGACCTGGATAGAATAAAATACTCAAATATGTGATTGGCCTTAAGCAGGTGCTTTGTCCCTGAAGTCAATGGGATTAAAGCACACGCCATAGGCCTTGTACCCCTCTGCACACAGGCCCCGTTCAGCCAACACACACACAAAAAGGCCTGGATCTTCCTGACACCAGGTTTATAGCAGTGCATCCCTAGCAGGCTAAGTCACTGCTCAATTACTCAAGTTTTACAGCAGTAACTCCGCTGAAATCAGAATTCAAATGAGCAGTGGTGAATCGGGCCCATTTATTTCAATTGAGATCTTTTCAACTGATGCCATACTCCTTTTCTGCACAGAATGACTTAATTGCATCTGTGCACATGTTTCATAGTTGCTAGCTGAAAGCCTAAAATTTGAAACTGTTATGAACTACTGCATACAAGAAAAATTAAAAGCTACATTTTAGGGTTTTTTTCTTTATATTAACAGGAAATCTTAGGGCCCGATCCTCATGCCACTGAAATTCAGCAAGCCATTTCCATTGATTTCAGTGAGCTTTGGATCAGATCACTAGATACCAGGGCCAGAAGAGACTAGTAGGGTCATTTGCTCTGAACCCTGCCTGTATTTTGGAGGGTTGCTTGGAAAATCGTTCCATTAATATTTTAACTAAGCCTTCAGTGCCAAGCATGGTTTGAACAGGATATTGAGAGTGATCTACATCACCTTTATTTGCAGAGGGAGACATATCTCCATGGATCTCTGAAACAAGAATGGCACACTAAATTCTTACAATGAGCCATTTTGCAGCCATTAAGTTACTGATTAAGCCATCTATACCAGGAGAGGAACCCAAGAGCTCCTAGCACAACAGCTAAGTAGTGCTGTTTTAAATTAGTCTCTATCTAAGTTCATTTTAGCTCATTCCATGTATTTAGAAAATTCACTGGACATAAGTTAACCATTTTCTTCATTAATTTCATTTGCCCTGTGGATCCAATTAGGTGCTGATCAATTGCAACTAGGTTTGACCTTCTAAACATGTTGTAGTTCCAAGGCACAGAGAAGAAACCCACACATTACAGTGAGAGGAATAGGGACAAAGAAAATAAAACCTACTTTTTAATCTTCCACAATTCTTGCCCATTCCCAAATGGTTCAACCAAATGCTCTTTACCGTTTATTTTCTGTGGGTCTCTTCTTTTTGTATTTCTTTGTAATTTTTGGACATTTCAGAGTTTTACAATGCAATCTTACACCACTGAATCAGCATGTCATTGTTATTAATTATTAAATTGTTAAATTATTAATTAGTACTATTAATTAAGAAGAAAGATGAAAAAAGAAAGAAGCACACTAGAGCATAAAGAAGTTAAGTTATTAGTCAACAAGTTATTATGTCAAGTTATTAGTCAAAGTTTTTAAAACTGAATTTCTTTTCCAACATTACTATGAACACCTTAGGGTGTATCTAGTCTGTAGTACAAGGATTTTTGGAAAAAAGTGGCCTTTTTTCAAAAAAATCTTTACCTGCATCTAGACTTCTGCCATATTCTTTCAAAAATAAATCGAAAGAATACCGCAGTTTTTTGGACTGCGGAAAACCTCATTTTATGAGGAAGAACGCCTTTTTTGAAAGTGCTCTTTCGAGAAAAGGTGCTATGTAATGCAAACTGTGCTTTTTCAAAAGAGAGCATCCAGACTGCCTGGGTGCTCTCTTTCAAAAAAGCAAGCCGCTTTTTTGAAAGTACTGATTGTAGTCTAGACACTCTTTTTCGAAAGAGGCTTTTTCGAAAGTATCTTTTGAAAAAGCCTCTTTCGAAAGAGGCTTGCAGTCTAGACGTAGCCTTATATACTTAAAATTGAGGGAATCTAAAAAAATAAAAAAACAACACTTTTTGTTCTATTTCCTTTTTGCAATTTTACCTGGGTTCACTTTGATTATACTGAAATCAATTCTTGTCCATTTCATTTTGTGGCTGTCATGCATTAGCACAACACTGCTATGTTTGCATTGGAAACAACGCAGAGGAACATTTCCACTGGATTTCTATTTAATACCAGCACTTCCATTGGCTTTTGGATTTGAAAACTTTATTTACAAATATCTTAGGCCCAATTTGACTCAAGTGTGTCCTTTCAAGGGGATGTGTGATTGGGGACTGGGAGTGGGCAGTGGGCTGGGGTATAATCTATTCTTTTAGATCCTGATTCTGCAAACACTTAAGCACACGATAACCTTTAATCATGTGCTTAAATCCTATTGACTTCAGTGAAACTTCTTAAGTGCTTTGCCGAATCAGGGCCTCAAAGTACATTTCAAAATCCAGTAGATATCAAAAGCCACTAGCATGGGACATTTATTTGGTTTATTTACTTGATTTGCATAGAGTACTCATTTGCTGTAGCAGCTAGAAGCGTATTTACAAAGCTGAAGACAGTACATTCCATGCAATTGTGAAAGGGAGCGGGTGGAAGAATCAAACAAAATCTAAACCAAATAAATCCCTCTTATATCAAGCACTAGAGCTCAACCAGACTCAGGCTGTGGTGGGCCCACCAGGAGCACATATTTGCCAGAGAAAAGTCTGGCTACCGGTGAGAGAATGCAATATGAGGAAGTAACAACAGCCTGTTTGTCAACAGTAACTGCTACAATGAAAGACAAGGTGAGAGAAGGCGTCTCAGGTAACAGAATCCATTGGGGCATTAGAGATTAACAGCAACTAGAATTGCACCTGGAAGTGAAAAGGAAGGCAGTGCCATGTCTTAGATACCATTTGCTCACAGCGCTTCTACTCAGGAGGTTAGTTGTTAATTACCCCTCAGGACTTGCCTTGGTAAGCAAGTTATGAAGGCTTTTGTGCATTTCCCTGTTTTAGCCCCTGATAAGTCCTAGATTTCAAATATTAGCACAAACAGAGAGGGCGTCAGTCTCTAAGGACACAGTCGTCTGAGCAAACGCTGTCACAAGTACTTGATCTACTGACTTTTTAGCCCCAGAAGTGAAGATTCATTCTTCTTTCGCTCACCGCATTCCCCCCCACTCCATCCATGCAGAATTTTCCCTTGAGTAGTGCTTTGCCCAGCCTAATTTTAAAAGGAATTTGGGGGTGAAATCCTGGCCCCACGGAAATCAATAGCAAAACTTCAGTTTCCACAGGGGATTAATTTCACTGCCAGGAAACATTTCCTGATATTCACTGTGTACTTTCCATAGCTCAGCTTTATCCCATCATTAGTTGTACCCAGTTACGAACCTTCCATGATTCCTCTCCTTAAAGATTTCAGCAGGAAAGTTTTCAAATATGGTTGGATGATGTTAAGCAAGCCAATCCATATCTGGGCATCTAGAGAAATGGCCAGATTTTCAGAGATGAAGCAAACAAACAGCTCTTGTTGACTTCCTTGAAAATTGCAGGTGTTCAGAATCTGAAGCTATTCAGAACCTCTGAAAAATCAGGCCACTGGGTTGGTGCTTAAATATAGATTTAGATGCCTCAGTTCAGACAATCACAGTTGAAAACTGTAGACTCTTAAGTCTCTTCCCATCATCTGAAAACTCATATATAGAATGGAGATCCACAGAGCCCTCCCTCTGACCTAATTGCTCTATGCTATCTGTGAGATTAGTGGAGTCCCAGCAACAGTTCTCACTTATCTAGGAATATCAAACATCAGCATATAGAATTTCAGGGGTCACAGCAGCTATGACTTTACCTGCAGTTTCTAACTTTCTGATCTAGCAAGTCTGCATAACCCCATCTAGGGTTGCTAGGTGTCCAGTATTGTACCGGACAGTCCAGTATTTGCGCTCTCTGTACGGTAAAAAAAAAAAATCAGAAAATACCGGACATATTCAATGTCCAGTATTTTCTGATTTTTCCAGCTGTGCACGGGACGGAAGCCTGGCGTGGGCAGGGGAGCGGCTGGGAATCCCAGCTGGGAGGCGGGGCCGCGATTGCTGCGGGGAGCCCTCAACTGGTTGAGTGCAAGGAGGAGGGGAAGCCGCCTCCTCGCTCGTGCGTCGCCGGAAGCCTGCGCAGGACGGGCAGCAAGTGCCCAGGTCAGTCCCGTTCCCTGCCGGCCAATTTGTTCACCACCCCCCACTTCCCGGCCAGCCGGTTCTCTCCCACTTCCCCTCCTGATCTTCCCCGGCCAGCCCCC
>JANRFK010006656.1:5040411-5065060 GCA_030068395.1 Apalone spinifera | reverse complement strand
GGTAGATTTTTTTTTCTTTTTGTTATTTTTGGAGTGAAATTCCCCCTAGTGCAGAATAGCCAGGCCTGTCCTCAGGAGACATGTTCTACTCGGAGACATGACTATTATAAAAATTGTCCAGAGAGGGATTCCACATGTATTGCAATATTTTTTTCAAATCAAAATGTTCTCAAGTTGCCAAGTGTGTGTTTTTCCTACTGCCAAGTCATGTAAACCACCCTGGGCTCTGAGAGCTGGGTTATTTCTGGCTTATGCACCATCATCAATACGGCTGAATCTGTATCCAAATGTTGTCTGTGGTCTCATCTGTGCTGCTCTTCAGTGCAGTTGCACAGGAGTGACCATGAATATAATCTGATGACACAGAAATTTGAAGACCTGATCCTGCAAAGTGCTAAGCACTCCCCATTCCCACTGACTCCAATGAGTTGAGAGCACTTAGAGCCAAAAGGGACTGTTCCATTAAATTCACAGTTTTGTTGACATGTGAGCCAAAAAGAAGTCCAGTTCACTACAGCACAGCTGTGCTAGTTCTCCAGGGCTGATAAGGGGTAAAGTCATCCTTTTGTTCCCTCCAAGAGAGTCAAGAGATCTTGACTTTGAATGCACAGAGACTAAGACTATGGGAAAAGGTGCCGTTTTTATACCATGACTTTTCAGCATAGACCCACAACTGGACCTGATCCAAAGCCCAGTTGAGTTCAGTGGGAACCTTCGTACTGCTCTTGGTATGGTTTGGACTAGACCCTTTTATCCCACATAAGGGATGGTTTAGACAGTACTGGGTCCTGCCATGAGGGCAGGGGACTGGACTCGATGACCTCTTGAGGTCCCTTCCAGTCCTAGTATTCTATGATTCTATAATTTTGTATTTAAAAATTAAGCTTTGCTAGATCAGGGGCCTTAAGGCATAACACAGAAAAGGCCCAGTAGAGTGGGGTAAATTTCACCCAAAGCAAAGGAATGGTTGAAATCAGCAAGAAATAGAAAAGTCCAGCAAGTAGGTTTAGCATAGCTTTGCAACAGTGAAGGCCTTTCCTGGCTATAGAAAGAAGAAGTACACTCTCACGCAAGCCAAGACACATCCATACAGTATGCCTTTGTTATATGGGTACAGAGGACATCTGTTATGAGTCACTACACAGTGTTGCTGTAAAGCAAATCTCCAGTGAAGGGAGACAAACCTCTCAATGCGCTTACCTAAGTGCCTACAGCTTCTATTCCAAGGCAGATTAAATAAACAAATATGGGGCAGAGACAGATAACAGAATCCAGAGCATCTTGACAAACAAGCATAAAAATCATTATAAGCTTTTGCATACTGTGGGTTTTTTTGGACAGAGCTGTCATGGAGAATGCAGTGACCAAATCTTAAGCTGCTCTGATTTGCCCAGATTGGCTGGTGCACAAAACCTCTATAAATAATGCTTCTAACAAAGCAGGGAAGAGGTTGTAAAGTCCAACAGTAACTTACATGGCTGTTGAGCAAACTGCTTTTGTGTGATGTAATCCCTTCATTTTTTTGTAGGTTTTCAATCGCCATTTCAAGCTAAAGGAAATATGCATGAGAAAAAAAGAAAAGAAAGGAAATCAGATAGTTAGCAACAGCCAAGGTTTGTCGTTATTAATAACTGAATAATGATTAATGCTGTCTATAAACGGGCTCATGGCAAAGATGCAAGGTAGATGCAGTACAGCCCTTACGAGCTGAAGGTGCAGCAAAGAAATGTTATTGTAACACATGCAAACTAATTGCCCAGCAAGGACACATATTAAGAATGAAAGAGCAGAGCTAGGATAATTTCAGAACTTGCATTTTAAATTCCCTGTTATTGAAGAAATGTCTGTTTCCTTCCCTTTTCCCTCCACAAATATAGTGATTCACTCCTCCAACAACTTTCATTGATAGCTCTTGCATGTCTAAATAGAGAGCCATGTAAAGAGGGTACATTTTATTATCAGCCCCATCTGTGTGAAACCCAAATTTGGTTAGTAGCATTTACTAAATTACTCAGAGACTCAACAGACCCACTCATAGTAGTTGAATGAAATAGTGCGTCTAACAGAGCTACTACAAATAACACATTAATGGACCCACGGTGTCACACTAAAATCATATAGCACTGTGGTATGAGAAATTGTATCTTGCTGGCTAAACAGAAGTAGGCCTTGCCAGTGGCTGGATTTAAGACCTCTGTATGCTGAAAGTCCTTTACTATGGGGCAGTCTCCCCTCTGAATCAGACTTGTAGAAGGGCGTCGCCCTTCTACAATATTTCAGCCATTTGTGATCATGTTCACATGGCACTCGACATAACATAGGGCACGTTAGCCCATATCCCACCTTGATGCCCCTGCACATTCGATAAAAGAAGTTATCCTTCATTTCTTCGCTTAACACACTACTATGTGGTGTTGCTGTTTTCAAACCAATGGTAGAGGACCCTTACAGACAGTCTACTAACCTTAGGGACCCTTCTGAATGAAAGCTGCTGTGTAATCATAGGAGACTATTATTAAGCTCCAGAACAGACACACCCTGAATAGTTAACATAGAGGCCAATGCAATTTTCATGGTCAGAGATGCCCCTTTTGGGGATGGCAACCTATCCAGCAATCTCATTTTCACTGTCTACTGCAACTCTATGGGTTTGGTGGGACTTTTTTAAAGATTTTGTTTGTTTGTTTGTTTTGCATTTCCCACCACAGGCAGCAGAGGAGCCCACATTTCCTGTAACATTTCTCGGAATATTCCTGCAATGATCTAGGGAAGGAAAACAGCCACTTGGATCAGTATTTGCCAGTTGGTGGATAGCAACACCCAACGGGGTTACAAAAGGCAGATGTGGGAAGGTCAGAAGGAACTGAAAATGTTGTTGCAATCTAAAGCAAATAAAATCTTGTTTCCGCCTCTCCCTTGCCCTTCAAGACCAAGTGCTAACTCTCAAAATTCATATAAATGACATGAGTTTATTTCACGGTTACATTTTTTTACTCTTACTTTCATAGTAAATGTAAGGGGGGGAGAGGAAATCACCAATCTGAAAACTTTGGGAAACACTGACTGGTGAGGGTCTGATTCTCCAGTTCTTTGCACGTTGTGCAGTAATTTACCCCAGTGCAAAGAGAGCAATACAATGTGACTGGTCTGATTTGGCATCTCCTAGAACCTCTGCACTGGTGTCAGAGCCTACCCAATGGAGAACTGGGACCCATATTTTCAATAGCTCTTATTGGTAGCCATGCTCTCCCTAATAGTGGGGGCTACCATTAACACTGAACACTGTGTAAGCAGGAATTGAAACGCTGCCTGGGTTCAGGGTATCTGCCCAACCTGTCCCAAACTATTTGAGTGTCTTGTGAGAAAATCATGCAGGGTCCATGGTGCTGCTCCTGTACACATACTCCATCACCAGCGTTATTCTATGTCAGACAAAAATACTTTTCAGCTTTTATTAATTATTATTTCCCTTTGGATTTTTCCTCATGGGGGTGGTGCTGGAGCTGCTTTCAGGGCCTTTTGTTAACGGTAAAAGAAAGGGCTTTAAAATAAATAAATTGTGAAGACAATAGCTCAAGTGGGGATGCTGAAATTCACCCTTCCTGCCAAACTCAAGGAAACAGGCTGAAGGAAGGCAGGGAACGACACTGAGTTTGGGCAGGGAATATAGTTCACCACTCTTAGCCTGCCAGGGGATCACAGTGTAGTTCCAAAACTGCCGTTCCAGTTCCCAGAGTGCCCCAGGAGGTTTGGGACCACTGCACTGATGTGATCATGGGCCTCGGGGACACATTCTCACTGTTCCATGCCCCCAGACTACACAGAGACAGAGTAAGTGCCCAGCTCCATCACATATGCGGCTCTGGCGTGCGAGTTTCTGCCATGTGGGGGGACCTCCTTAAGCTCCTACATAAACTGTGGCCAAACTTTACAAATAAATACATCCCTTTATGCATCTGCCAAGACCCTGGACAGAAGGCTCTAGGATCTTCTGCAACAGCTGGTGACCTTGGTAACAGAGAGATGCAGCTCCCAAATCTCTATAAGCTGTGAGTGACAGAGGGCACTGGCTGTTTACAAATGAAGCAAGACAGACCCAAGCTTAGGTCTTGGCAGATACAAACCCTCTTGTTTCTCCTCCATAAGTGTGCAGTAGTAAGGAAGTCCCAGGCAGCTCATTATACATGGCCCATTAGTAGCAATAGGACAAGAAGGCACCCCTCGCCATAATTATCAATGGCACATAGCCAGGTAAGAGGCATCATTAATCAATTCTCTTTCCCAAAGGTGAGTAGGCCAAGATGGCTCACATCCTGCATCTGAATTCTATGGGATCACTCATGAAACAGCAGGTGTAAATGTTACCATGTTGCCAATGCCCCACTTGCTCCATTTGTTGCCTTGCATTTTTTTTATCCAAACGGACCATGTTTAGAGTCTCCTTTATATATGTTAGCATATTTCCTATGGCTACAAGGTGGCTATAAGATAAAGTAGAATAACCATTATCAAAGCAAAAATCCGCCAGAGCCCTAAAAGGAGTCGAATGGATCTGGTTACTTCAGTAGACAAAGAGCTAGTTTCCAGTGTCTGTGCCTAGGTGTGGTCCCACCCTCCTGTATGCTACCCTGCAGACTAAATGTATTTGTTTCCACTCAGAAGATAGTCAAGGATATACAGTACAATGTCCTCCTTAGCTTAACTAGATTCTATTGAGCTCAAATAAGGGGCAGTTTCAAGGACCTGATAGGCTTCAGTGATTTCCAAGAAATAACTCCAGCATCCTGTGGTAACTGGGAGGAACCAAAACTTTTTTGGTTTGCTGATGTTGCCTTACGGAAATGAGTCAAACGTCATAGGGAAACACTGTTTCCTTCCTCTGTTCAAGATAGGGAAAAAGTTGAACATCCACATTGTATATGCACCCACATAATACAGAAAAAACGCAAGTCTCCCTCATAGGCATGCAGTGATAAGCAGCCCTACAGAAATGCATATGCTAGATTTTACATTTCCAAAAAAAGAGGCTGGGAGGAAGCGCCTAAATATTTTTACCACTCCGCTTTGAGATGTGTGCTTTTAATCAGAATGGCAACAGCCCACCCTGCTCTGATTTGTTACATTGGAAGATACACTGAAATTTGGGCAACTTGTAGTATCAGTTGCTTTGGGCTGTCACAGGGATTTGTGGCCTAAGGTAACTGGTTCAGAAGAGTACCTAAAGGAAATCAGCTGTGATATCTTTCCTTCCTTCCATCCCAGCTTCCTTCCATCCCAGGACAGAGAGGAACTAGATCTCTGTTGTCTAACAGAAGCGGCGAGGGGTCCTGTGGCACCTTATAGACTAACCGAAGTGTTTGGAGCATAAGCTTTCGTGGGCAAAGACCCACTTCACGAAAACTTATGCTCCAAACACTTCGGTTAGTCTATAAGGTGCCACAGGACCCCTCGCCGCTTCTCCAGATTCAGACTAACACGGCTACCCCTCTGATACTTGTTGTCTAACAGTAAAGGTCAATCCAATACGCCAGAGATATGCATTGTTTAATATTTTTCTGGTACACTTCATGAACACTTGCATACAAGGTGATGACAGTTCTCTATTAGCTGCTACTCACTAGCTGGTAGAGAGTAAAAATGGCTACAAACCCATTTCCTGAGCAAAGAGCTGAAATCACCCTTCAGAAAAAGAAGGATTCTGGGGAGCCATGGATATGAAAACATCAGGGTGTCCTGCCTCTGGACTTCTGATTACACACACACACCCTCTTCTAGCACAGACACAGCCCTCTCCTGGAACAGACATAATCACATGTCTTCATAGAATTCCTACTGTTCAGCCCATCTGGAAGACCATGGAGAATATCTAGCCATAATCAGAGTCATGCAGAGAGGTTGATAAATGCAAATTAGCTGTCACCAATCAAGAAAAAGATCTTAGAGTCATTATGCATAGTTCTCTGAAAACATCTACTTAATGTATAGGGGCAGTCAAAAAAGCTAATGGAATGTTGGGTATCATTAGGAAAGGGATAGAGAATATCATATTGCCTGGTGTGGAGAAAGTAAATAAGGAAAAGTTATTTACTTTTTCCCATAACACAAGAATTAGTGTTCACCAAGTGAAATGAATAGATAGCAGTTTTAAAAACAAACAAAAGGAAGTATTTCTTCACGCAATGCAGTCAACCTGAGGAACTCCTTGCCAGAGGATGTTGTGAAAGCCAGGACTTTAACAGGGTTCAAAAAAGAACTAAATACATTCATGGAGGATAGGTCCATCAGTGGCTATTAGACAGGATGGGCAGGGATGGTGTCCCTAGCCTCTGTTTGTCAGAAGTTGAAAATGGGTGATAGGGAATCATCAAGTGATCCCTCCCCTGTTCTGTTCATTCCCTCTGGGGCACCTGGCATTGGTCACTGTTGGAGGACAGGATACTGAGCTAGATGGACCTTTGGTTTTACCCAGTCTGGCCGTTCTTGTGTTCTCTATGTATTGCCTCCATGGTATGCCCACAGTTTGAATACTGCATGCAGATCTGGTTGCCCCATCTCAAAAAAGATATACTGAAATTGGTACATAAAATGGCAACAAAAATTATAGGGGTGAGGAAGCTTTTATATCAGGAGAGATTGATAAGACTAGGACTTTTCAGCTTGAAAGAGATGACTAAGAAGAGATATGACAGAGGTTTATAAAATCATGAAGAAAGTAGATAAGGAAATGTTATTTACTCCTTCTCATAACACAAGAACTAGAGGTCACCAAATGAAATTAATAGGCAGCAGGTTTAAAATAAACAAAAGGAAGTGCTTCTTCAGACAACGCACAGTCAACCTGTGGAACTATCTGCCAGAGGATGTTGTGAAGGTCAAGACTATAGTTCCTTTTTGAATTATGTTAGATAAGGGGCATAGGTTCATCAATGGCTATTAACCCAGATGGACAGGGATGTAAAAGCATGCTCTGAGGAGTTCCTGCCCTTTGTCAGAATCTGGGAACAGGCCTGCTGACAAGGGACAAGAAGGGCAATTACCCCAGGGCCCCACAATTCAAAGAGGCTTAGGGCTCCAGATGCTGCCGCTGCCGCCTTTAAATTGCTGCCGAAGCACCACGTGTTCTGGGCAGCATTGAGGGCACTAAGGGCTATCCTGTCCACGTTTATGTCCCATTTGAAGACCCACGTTGCCCATGCTACCTACAGTGAATCTAGTTCACATACATATTTGCTTTTTTAAAAATTACATGTTGTTTCTTCTTCCTGTTAGTCTGTCTTCTCGTCTATTTGTCCTTAAACAATGAGCTATTTAGAGTCAGAACAGTTACTGCTGGGCTGTCTAAACATTAGTAAGGGTACGTCTGCACTGCAGGGCTTAACTCAAAATAAGCTATGCAAATTAAGCTACAATTGTGTAACTTATTTTGAAATAGGGAGCGTCTACACAGCACTTCTTTCGAAATGAAGCACTCTTCTTCCGACTTCCCTTATTCCACGTACAATGAGGGTTACGGGAGTTGGAGTAAGAAGTCCTCCAGCTTGATAGTATTTTGACATTATTTCGAAATAAACTGTCTGCTGTATAGACGCAGACTAAGTTATTTCGGAATAGCACTGGTTATTTTGAAATAGTGTTGCAGTGTAAATGTACCCTAAGGGGCCTAAACCCTGAATGAAGCCAAAGGAGAGAGAAAGCAAACAAAAATCCTGTACAATAAGGCAGCTACATAATTAGATCTGTTAGTGAGACGATGCTATCGACATTTCATTCTAATAAGGTTCTTGTACTGTACCCATCACCATGGTAGCAGGATACCTGACATGAGTAATCCCATGTTGTTCTGCAGACTAAGATTTGCAATTAAATCTATGTATTCACACATTTGTACAAACCACATAGGTGGAGGTAATATCCATGTGCTAAATGAATTCCTACTATTCTTGGCCCACCTCGCATTTCCTCTAACAACTTTCAGCAATGGCTTTTCCTGCCTCATCTGAAGAGCAACCTTCCACACAAATGTTTTCTCCTTCTCTCTTCAGAAATGTGGCGTTTCCCACAAAAACAAAAAACAAAAATCCAGCCCAAAGACCAGAACAGACAAAATTCAGCTGTAGATCATCAACAGCTCTTCTAGGCATGAAAATAAAAATAAATAATAAAATAAAATACAATAAAAAAATAAAAGTTATTTGAAAATCCTACTGGGCTAGAAATGAGAACTTAATTGGCCAAATTTCCAAGAGCCCATTATTAAATGTTTGTTCTCCATGTCAATACTTACCCGCTGCAATCAAGTTATCCCTTAATCTCATGAATAATGAGACATCCCAAGCACATGCTAATAAAACACTTACACGTCATTCATTTTATATCTCACACACACACACACACACACACACCTTATTTATTTTCTGAAGTCCTTTCAGTTCCCCTTGAACAATTCCTGGCCCTGTAGTGGCAATACCTGCAGGGCTACATACCGTTGCTGGAGAGGAGCGTGAAGTATGTGACAGAGAGTGTCTAGTATTTTCCATCCCCCCATGAATGAGATAGGCTCCCGAGCTGGAGAGGATCTGACTTCCCCCAATGTCCATAGTGATGCCCACCATGCTGTGAGAGGGAATGGCTGTAGGAGAGGATGCCGCTGTAGTCACCTGTGCTCCACCTCCCTGCGGTTCGAAATAGGAAGCTGCGCTGCTGGGGGCATAAATCTGAGCTTCAGTGTTGTAGGAGTAGGCGGCTCGGCTGTCAAAGGAACAATATGGTTAGGGTGTGAAGCACATCGGGGAGCTTAAATATCTAATCTCATGGCACAATGTTTTTTTAGGAAGCCTTGACTCCATTGGAGAGAGGAATTGCTCTACTGAAATTTAGCTCAAATACAGGAGTCAGTTGACAATGTGACTCTCTCTGATGTCAGCCCTAGAGGAGGTCCCGAGCCATAGTGCTCTGGAACGTTTGCACTGTCAGAAGTGGAAAGTGGGTTCATCAGGACCAACAGCTTTGCTGGGCCCCTAGGCAAAGAACGGGGTGGGGCTGCTCTGCAACCCTTAAGGGGTGGGGACTTGGGCAGAAACAACAGGATTGGGGCTAGGCAGCCCTCAGCACCGCCTGGAGCGTAACTTGCTAGCCTTCCCCCGCCCCAGCCCTCAGTGCTGCCCGGAGTGTGCATCACAGTGCTCCAGCAGACATTTAAAGGGCCCAGAGCTCTGAGCCCTCTTGTATCACTGGGTTCTGGGGGTAGTTGCCTTTCTTTGTGCCCCCCTCCCAGTCAGTGAGCCTGTGTGGGACGCAACATGATAAAGCACATGGCCCAAAGACGAGCTCAAGTTCTAACACCCTGGTCTTCAGAAATTAGGGGGAAATTTTCAAAATTGTCTACATGAGATGGAGGCCTAGTTGACGCTGGAGAATGTTTGCTACCAACACACCCTCAGCACAAAGGCAAAGGAGACCTTTTTCTGGTATCACATTCCCCAGATGAAATAAGCTGAATTGGCAAAAAAAAAAAAAAAAACCACCACACCCATGCACCAAGGAGTTCATTGGCATAGAAATGTTGTTCTGAAACCAGAAAAATAAATCTTCACAACCCTAACCAACATCACTTTCTTGGCAAAAATTTCTATGGTAGAATAGGCCTGAAGCTCCTAAGTCTCTTTGGAAAATGAGACTTAGGGTTTTGAGTCATCTACATGCTTTTGAAAATTTGAGTTTTATTGTTCAAGAAACTGTGGCAAATAGAGCAGATAGAAATTTTCTCATCAAAACATCTTTTTAAATAAAAATGGCTTTTTATTACCAAATAATACCAAAAGTAAAGCTTATGCTCAAAATTTTCACTTTGGTTTAAATGTTTAATTTTTTTTCTTCTTTTTTCATTGAAAAACTGACTTTTTTTACAGGAAATTGCAGGATTTTTAAAAATTTCTCATAACAAAGAATTAGCTTTTTCTTTTGGACCATCTATTCCAAAAAGTCCAGACAATCCAATATCAAGTTTACCCTCTTCATTGCAATCATGCTCAAGAGAAGGGCAAGACAGGTAAGAATGTAACCTCAGTTCAGAACTACATGGAGGGTCTCTACCCTTACAAGTCTGTGCAGTGGGGAATCGGCACATGACCATATGCTGATGTGGAACAAATACAAGGGAATGCAATATGATAGCACTGCATGAAGATACGTCCTGGACCAAGAGAGTTACTTTGAGCCTTGTTGTGGTCCAGCTAGACATCCTGGAAGCACCACAGAAAAACAAAACAGGTAGCAGCCCTACAATTTGTGGGGGAAGAGCACAAAGAATCTTTCAAGTGAGGAAGAGGAAACCACAGAAAGGACCTTCCTTCCAATTAGAATTCTGTCTCATTTATTGGAGTCTCCATTTTGAAAATCCTGGCTTCTTAGTAGATACAACATGGTTTGGAGAAGGAATATAGGATCCACTTCCATAAAGGGAGCTCCATGTGGTTTAAGGTGGGATCTCCTTGCAGAGATGTGTCTCACACACGATGCACCCAGCATCAAAGCAGTCTCGCCACTGCCACAGCCGTTACACAGTGCTGTGCAGGCTGCTCCCCCTCCCCTTTACAGGAGCTAGTGTCTGCAGCAGGAGGAGAATGCAGCAACATTCAGCAATACAGGGAGAGTGGAAGGACTGACACTGTACCCAGCTGCAAGATGGGTGTCTGAATCAGAGAGTAAGACTTTTTGTGTACTCTCTCCGCACCGTGCAGGGCAGACAATTGCACTCTGATGCTCAAAGAAAGCAAAATAAACTTTTATTGGCTCTAGTAATGTGAATGACAGAGACTCTTACATGGTTCCATTGGTGTAGACAGCCTCTCCTCCTTCCACATACTGGACCTGAGTTGGGTACACATGCTGCACAGTTTGCACCTGAAACAAATGCGACCATCCTGGGTTTATAGAAGAATTATTGCCAGGCAGCAATAGAAGACACTACACACAAACACGCACTCAAGCAATTACAAGTGTACTCAAAGCTGTTTAAGAACTAACATTAACTTAAACTATATTTGTCCTATTTTCAAAATGTATTTTTAAAGGCCTCATTTTTATAAAATTAGACATCAAAGTTCACACAAGCTAAAACACACAGGCAATCATTTGCAAAAGCAATATCGTTCTCACACCTGTCCTGTACATATTCGTCAGCACAATGACCTGTGACTTGGCTTACTTTGTGTATATACAAGTAGGATTTTTTTTTAAACACACAATTTGACTCTAGACTGTAATCTATACAGAAAAGCGAAATAATTATTAATTTTTAAATAAAACTCTCCCCTAGACTCTAGAAAGTGAAATCTGACAAGACAGCTGCTGAGGAGAATTTTATTTTAAGCCTTAAAATACCTTGCGAGAATCTCATTTATCGTCAGTCTAAAAGAAAGACTAAATCCCATGAAAGGGCAGAGGAAATGGATCTCCAGTTTTCTGGTCAGACACCTCTCTACAAAAATATGTATTTTGACAGATTAAAGAGATCGCCTATATAGTTTCAAGCAGCACATGTGGGACATGGGGGTCAGGGAGGGGGTGGCAGGATCTGTTTTGCTTTCAGATAGCACTTGCTCCTCCATTCCATTGACATTACCTGCTGTGGGACCTGCTGAACTCTGGGAATGGAGATCTGCTGCATCTGGGCTCCTTTGGGAGCAGAGCCTGTTGTTTGAACCAAAACCCTCTGAAAGAACAAAACAGTGCATTTAGACTCGATGTCACAGTTAGGCCCAGAATGCCCCATTCTGACTAGGCCTTTCCTGCAATACGTTTACTAGAGCCACTTGCCAAGGATGTGCCCCAAATCCTTAGATAAAAGATAGCAGCCTCACCATACTTTATGGCTACACATTCCCTCTAAAGCCTCCCCACAGCTTCCATTTAATTTAAACTACATTTAAACTGGAAATGGGCCCAAACCCAATACTCTAAACTTGGGGAAAGCTCAGATGTGGATCCAAATGGTTTGGTTGGGCCCATCTTTAAGTGAGACTTGGTTTAAGCAGCCACCCAGGAAACAGCAGCAACTGGTTGCTTAATAAAAGCAGGTCTTATAATAAAAAAATCAACCACAAGGATCATGGAAAATCTCTGCACCTTTCCTCATGCGTGCATTTCTCCTCTGCAGGGAAAACTTTTCAGAAGTTACCCCAGGTCCCTACCCTTTTTCAACGTTTCATTTCTGCCATGATCCCTGCACAAAACAAAGCAGATAAATAAATGTATCTCCAATCAGTGCCATGATAAGCACTGACTGAAGATCAAGTCAGCAGATGTCTCTTTTCATTAAGCTAAAATGCATTTTTAATTCTGGATCTTTGAGGCTATTATTACATCATTTCCCATACTGAAACAGTCATGATCCTACTGTGGACTCAGAAGGGTCACCGGGTTAGTCTATATCTGCAAACACAACAAACTGTGGCACCTTAGCTCTGGTCTACTCTAGGACTTTATTTCAAAAAAAAACCCAACTCCCCCAAGTCCATACCCCAAGCTAAAATGTATAAGCAGAGAGTCCACACTATTAAGTTAATTCAAAATCCATACTCCTGCTTTTCATCAGGAGTAATGCTAATTCCAAAATAGTTATTTCAAAATAACAATAGTGTGAACGCTCCAGTGCCGCTATTTTGAAATAACTACTCCCCAGAGTAATTCGAACTAATTACTCCCCAGTGCTTCCTGAGGCTCTAAGTCCAATGTAGCGTGTCCACCGTAATGGAGCTTGCCTTGGACTAATTTCCAGGCTTCCCCTTAGTGTGGACACGTTCTCTCGAATTTGTTAAATCAGGAGTTAAGTTGATTTTAGTAATTTCGAAATACTTTCCTAGTGTAGACGTGGCTTTAGAGGCTAACAGATTTATTTGGACATAAGCTTTTGTGGGCAAAACGCCCACTTCAACAGTGAGCTTATGCCCAAATAAATAGTCTTTAAACATCCTACACTAATGTCCAAGTTGATTTTCCTATAGCTTCCTTTCATTTTTTTCCCCTCTCTCATTGTTCCTTGTAAAATCTAGCAGTGGGTCTGCAAGCTGAAATCCATCCGCAAGAGATTGTTCAGAACAAATTGCTTAAATTACTCCTTCAAATTACTCTTTTTGTGCAACATTAAAGGTGGTGTTAGCATAAAAGAACTTGAGAAGAAGTTGAAACATTTAAGTCTTTGCTTTTCAGTTGTTCTTAATGGCATCATCAGAGAGTGACCCGTGACATTTGGAGTGTTGAGATGAACAGAGATTGCTTCAGAATGAAACTAATGTTGAAGAGCTGCTGGAAGGCTTGGAAGATTCGTTTATATTTTTAGTGTGGGTCTCTTTTGATGATATCTGTGGCATCCAAAATTGATTTTCTAGGATCAAACTCAATATTCTGCTCCTCTAAGCAATATTCTGCTATTCCTTAATAGGCAATGGTTCTTCGGGGTCAAAAGTGCCACTAAATGCATGTGAATAAACTGATCTACTAGACTTTTTCCTGAGAAGCATGATTCTTCTCTGTCTTACAGCTGGACTATTGCCAAAGTTTACATTTTACTTAAGCAAAGGCTTCTATTTTCATTACTTCACTCTACACAAACACTTGTTTCATACTTTAAACTTTAAGGCCAGAAGAAATCAGCAGATCATATAATCTGACTCCATAAATATGACAGGCCTTTAAATTTGACCCAGTTACTGAGACCAATAAACTGGTGCTTGACTAAAGCATGACCCATATCTGAATAAAATATACCTTTCAGAAGGCATCCAGTGTTGATCTGAAAACAGTAAGAGATGGAGAATTCACCACTTCCCCTGGTAGCTTGTTCCAATGGTTAATCAGCTTCATCAATTTCTATCTTTTGAATAATTTGAATTTGTCTGGCTTCAACTTCCAACTATTGGCTCACGTTCTGCCTTTTTTTTTTCCTCCCCTCGATTAAAGAGCCCATTAGTACCCAGTATTTTCTCCTGGGAAAGGCATTTATCCCCTAATCTTGTCACGTCTGTTTTTATATATAAACTAAAGAGACTGAACTCTGCTACCTCTCACTCTAAAACATGGCTACTCAACACGCGGCCCACAATGCTGTTTGGGTTTATGCAGGGCTCAACACGCAGCCCATGGATGGGATCCTTTGAACATGGCCTCCACTGGGAACATGCTCCACAATGGCGAGGCATCTCTCAGGCGGGGTATGCACTGAAACGTAAGCAGACAGTCTGGCTGGAATAGACGGGTACAGGATGTCAGTGTTTCTAGCCCCCAGAGAGATGGTGCCGGAAGCGCTGGGGCATTGTGGGAAGTGCTGGCTGCTTAGCCTTGTTGGCAGAGCCTAAGAGGTGCTAACTGGCTCACACTGGCCATGTTTGGGTCTGATGCCACAGCTTAAGGCTTAATCTTTGTATTCATGCCTGTCAATGTGAAAGAAGCTATTTGCATATATTTGCATATATATTTGCATGTATAAGCAACCACACTTAAGTTGCGGCCCTTGGCATGTGCTGTGAGTATCATTGTTGCTCCCACGGCTTCCAAAGTTGAGTAGCCCTGCTCTAAAACATTTTCCCCACATTATTTGTATGGCTCTTTTTCCTAATCCTCTTCGATGTTTCAAAATCCTTTTTAAAATATGAACAGCAAAAGTGCAAACAGTATTCCAGTATTGGTCTCACCAATGCCATATACAGAGCTACAATCACCTCCCTACCGGTGTTCCATGAATGGAGCCCTGACCCTCTGACTGGGCGGGGCTGATTAATCACCTGTGAAGCAAAACTGCGTGGCTTATTTTGAGGTAAGGGTGCTGTGTGGACGCACCCTGAGGGACCACACTAGCCCTTTTTTAACACAGCACCACACTGGGAGCTCAGGTTCAGTAGCTTGTCTACTAGGACCTCTAAATCCTTTTCCCTGTCAGTGCTTTCCTCATTCTCTAAGCATGGCCTTTGTCTTGGCTATATTCAAGCTCTATGTGACTAACCACACACACAGTAAATAGTCTTCATTATTTACTGCTCCCTCCATATTCGTTGTGTCAGCCACAAATTTTATCAGCAGCAATTTTATATTTATTTCCACAATTGATGAAAATGTTAAGTAGTGTCAAGTCTAGTCACAATTCTTGTGGAACCCCTCTAGAAAACAACTCCACTTTTTGGATGACGATTCCCTATTGACTGCTTTTGAGATCTGTCAGTTAGCCAGTTCTTCATTGATTGAAAAAGTAAGTGCTTGATTGATATTCTACAGTGTCAATTTTTAAAGGAAGAATTTTGTTCACCACCATGACAAATGCCTTATAAAAGTTTATTGTATCTACACTATTATCTTCATCAAGCAAGCCTGTTAACTCAACAAATCAAGTCAGGTTTGCTTGACAAGAACAATTTTCCATTGAATTATGCTGATGGCATTAATCACATTCCTATCCTTTAATCTTTAGAATGAGAAACAAACTCCTGACAGAATCAACATGGGAAGATCGAAAAACATGGCCAGCTTTATAGCAGGACCACATTATTCTCTGCAAGGTGGGCAGAGCAATTTCAAGATTCTAGCAAACTTAGTAGTTCCCAGCTCCATCCACTCTCCACTTCAACATCCAATGATACTTGATTCTACCCAACAGCTACACCTCTCTCTCTCCAATCAGTCACTCCATCCTTCCACCTGTTTCCCATCCTTTCTGAACAATTATATGACAACCTAGTTCCCTAAAAAATATGTCGGCCCTCAATTTTCTCATCATTTTCAAAATCTTATTGAATAAAATGTTCAATCGCAGATTGGAGTTAGAACTTATTTTTTCTAGTATTACAAAAACTTTCAAACATTTTATAGAAACAAAAGAGAGGACTGTGCAGCACTTTAAAGACTAACAAGATGGTGTATAAGGTGATGAGCTTTCGTGGGCCAGGCCCACTTCCTCAGATCAAATTCTGAAAGAGAATTGGCATGACCATATATACCAAATGAATACAATGAAAAAAAGTGCCTCCAACTTAAACCCCTCCAATGCATTATCAATAACCTACAACCTATACTGGAACAGGATACTACATTCCAAGAGGCTCTGGGGGGCAGACCCATAGTCTCCTATAGACAACCACCTAGCCTCAGGATGATTCTTACCAACAACCATAGGACTTACCACACCAATACCAACCCTGGAACTTTCCCTTGCAACAAACTCCATTGCCACCTTTGTCCACATATTTACTTTGGTGATACCATCACTGGACCTAACCATGTCAGTTACAAGATCAAGAACACATATTCCTGTTCATCCAGAAATATAATTTATGCCATCATGTGCCAACAGTGTCCTTCTGCTATGTATATTGGACAAACTTCTCAGACACTTTGCCAAAGAATTAATGCCCGCAAATCAGACATCTTCAAAGGATAAACCAGTTTCTTTTCATTTCAACCAACTTGGGCATAGTCTTAACGGCCTTACTACATGTATCTTAATTCAAAGAGCCTTTAACACCAGACTACAAAGGGAAACCTCAGAAACTGTCATTCATGCTTAAATTTGACACTTTACAAATGGGCCTTAACAAAGATGCTAATTACCTCACCCATTACAAGGATAGCTTCCCCAATTATCACCCGTAGTATCATTATCTCATAGATACTAGCCCTCTCCCTCACCCCCCTTCTGTTCTAAATCTGATTTGTCAGTTTTATAATGCGTTCACTTTTTTTCCATTGTATTCCTTTGGTATATATGGTCATGCCAATTCTCTTCCAGAATTTGATCTGAGGAAGTGGGTCTGGCCCACGAAAACTCATCACCTAATAAACCATCTTGTTAGTCTTTAAAGTGCTGCACAGTCCTCTCTTTTGTTTCAGCAAGATCAGACTAACACGGCTACATCTCTATTACTATTCTACATGCAAGGCAAAACATTTTATAGATATGCTAATAAGACTAAGCAATACATACTCAAAAAGTGAAGAAAATGCCCCCCAAGCCATCCCCAAACCCATCACTGTTCGGGGGGGGGGGGGTGTCTGATATTTCCCTACATACAGTTCTGTTGATTTTGATACGTCTTTCAACTCCAGGAGATACCTTTTTAAACAATTTGCATGTTTATTGCTTTTATTGATGTATCAAGTCACTGCAACAGAGCAATCACCAAATTGGCAGGAAAGGGTTTTCTTGGCAACATGGCTAAGTTCAAATCCAAGTTTCATGCCTTGAATCAAAGTGTATGTTTTTTATTACAAATGTTTCTGTGGCACTTATGAATACAATATATAGGTAGGCTTCATTACCACTTACACTTACGCACACTCACACGCACACTTGCTTCAAATTGATTTTTTTAAGCAAAATCCTTTGAGCTAGGAGTTAAAGCACATTCACCATTAATATTGGGGTTGTTTTCCATGGAGACAGAATTAACAGCTGTGCAGCTGTAGTAACGTTACCTGCTGGGAGGCCGGCACTGGCTGCACAACCGGGGCCTGAGCAGACGCAGATGTACGCAGTGCCACAGAAGTTGCGGAATCTGATCCACCCTCTGAATTCTGCATACTCACTGCAAAAGAGAGCACAGAGAAGATCAGCTGGAGAAGAGACAACTTCACTAACTTTCAGTTCTTCCAAAGTAAAAGGGCTCATGTAATCACAGGCCAAGAGAATAAAATCCCAGTCGAAGATCTCAGGCCTGTCAGAGAAAGATAACTACCTCCCTGCTTGAAGGATTCTTTTTAGTTTGAGTGCTAATGTTACTGCTGTATTATATTAAGAGAAATTTACACAACTGTTCCACAGAAAGAGAAGGAAAGGGAAGGAGCAGAAAATGTTTCTAAATATAAATATAACAACAACAAAAAATAGCATTGGAAAATTATTGTGTCAGAGTAAAGTGCAGCTACTCCTCACTGGAACAGAAGCAACCCTTGAAGATCAAAATCTGCCATTTCTTTCCTTCCCAATCTTAGCACAATTAGCTAACCTCGAAGTATTTCAAGAAAGCCCAGTGCTAACAACTTGATTACGTACCCAGCAATGAAACAACAAAACAGTGTGTTAAAGCACTGGTTCTCAATCTTTCCTGACAACTCCCTTTCAGGAGTCTAATGTCGTTCTAGCCCAAGTTTCACCTTACTTAAAATCTACTTGCTTACAAAATAAGATATAAACTCACAAAAGTGGCCACAACACACCATTGCTGAAAAATTGCTTCACTTTTCATTTTTATCATAGAATTATAAAATAAATTGATTGTGAAATAAATACTGTACTTACATTTCAGTGTACTGTATACAGAGCAACATAAACTAGTCAGTGTCTGCCTGAAATTTTAGTTTGTATTGACTTTGCTAATGCTGTTTATGTAGCCTCTTGTAAAACTAGGCAAATATCTAGATAAGCTGACTTCTCTGTGCAGAGAAGCACCATGGTAGAGCCAGGCCCCCTTAACAGTAATATGCTCCTGTAATGATGGGGTCATTTCTGACAGATTTTGTTTAAAAAAATACAAAGTAATCTTTTCTCTCTAAACTGAATGCTTAAAATAAATAAATTCCCATACTCCCCCCCCTTATCAAAATCTAAGATTTATTGATTCCAAATCTTGAGATTTTGTTTTTTCTCTTTACTTCCCTTTTTACCACTGAATGCAACAGAATGAAAAATTATCTTTCTCTCTCTCATCACACAGAAACTCTTTTCTATTTTTTCCTTTATTTAGCACTTTCTGTCTGACCAGTTAAGTGAAAGTAACTTAACATTTCTTACAGGTACTGTCCTATTGAAACCTGGGGCCCTGCCAGCTCTTTAAATAGCTCCCTGTTGGTTTTCGCCACAGCTCAGCCAGCTCTTGCGGGAGCTGCGCACCAGAACTCACCTGCTTATCTCTTTGTCTGACACTCAACTTTTCAAAACTTCCTCAACTTTGAAAAACTTTGGAAAGCTGGCAAAAGAGAAAAAAATCCCCCCCCCCCCTCCAAACTCGGAATATTATTCATTTTATTGAACTCCCTGGTAAAGCAAGGAAAGGGGGAAACTGAAATGTTAAAATTTCTCTCATGAATTTTTTTTCAAAAATTTCACAAAAAAGTTGGGGAAGTGAGGGAACTAAACAAGAGACTTTTCTGTTTTCAATAGGAAAAATGGAAACAATTTCAATATTTTTCAGAACATTCTTTTTCCATTTTTCCAACCAGCTCTGACCCTGGGCAAATCATTTTTATTTTCCTCTCTACTCCGCCAAGCCCCGAACAGCTCGTGAGTCATTTTCTCTTTTATGTTTCTCTTGGACAGGGATGGGACAGCAGTAAATATAGGAATAATATATTCTCAGATCACTGCTCAAAATACAGCTAAAGGATCAAGAACCAATCACGGCAGAAACAAGAGACAGCCATGTCATATTCTTCATATCCTCTTCCCAGGCGCCAAGTCATATACAGTATATATACAAATTCTCCATTCTCCTTAGTAACTTTTTGCAGAATAGGGTTGCATACAACTCCATTATATCACATATCTGCTTCTTTGCCTCATTGCCTGAATGTATTCTTGAAAGTTCTGTAAGATTCCAGCTCCATCAGTACAATGTCACAAATCAATATATGAAAGAATAATTCTCTCCCTGAAGTTAGGAAATAGCATCTCAACTGTGCCAGCCCTTGGGCCCACCTTCTTTGCAAGTGACCACCGGGCCAGCACAAGACCTTTGACAAAGAAGGTAAGCCTATACATCTAATATAAACAAGGAATAATAAACTATCTCATGAAGAAAGGAGTATACATGTTCTCATAGCGTCCTGCAAGTGTATTTTACTATTTGTTATTCACATGCAGCACTATAGCAGGGGCTTAAGATGTTGGGAGGATGAAGAAGTCAGGATAGGGGAGTGAGAAAGGGCTCAGGGCAGGGGGTAGAGAGTTCAGGAGTCAGGGCAGGGGATTGGGAGGTATGGAGGGCTCAGAAGAAGGGGGGGTGCAGGAGTCAAGGCCAGAGGTGGGGGGGACTCAGGGCAGGGGGTGAGGGCGGCTGCTGGCTGCTCCCCAGAACCAGTGCAGGGCAGTGGGTGCCATGCTGTCTGGCCACTGGCTGCTTCGTGTCTCTCCGGGGCTGTCAGGCCAGTGGTGACCTCTCCCCCCAGGGCAGTGGGCACTTCTCCCCTGGGCTGGCCAGGGCAAGTTGGGCCATTGGGCCACGCTGCCTAGCTGGCGGCTGCTCCATGGCTCTCCAGGGCTGTTGGAACGCACTTGTTTGCTGCCCCCTATGGTCATTCTGGAGTATAACTGTCCCTGCTATCAGAGATGTCCTTTTCCATTTGATGAGAAACAATCACATTCCACTCACATCCCATTGTCCTGGCACAACCAAACTCTTATCTTGCTTTAAGGTATGATCAAAGGAAGCTCCATAGCAAAGTTGGTGGTCCTATCTCTTACTGCTTAGGAGGAGTTCTTGAACAAACACTCACAGACAGACAGAAGGACAGACAGACAAACAAACACACAAACTGTCTCAAATATATAGTAGATGGTACACCACATCTTGAATGCTGTGTGCAGATGTGGTCACCTCATCTCTAAAAGGATATACTGGAACTGGAAAAAGTTCAGAAAAGGACAACAAAAGTTATCAGGGGTGAGGATTGGCTGTCATATGAGTAGAGAATAATAAGGCTCAGTCTTTTCAGCTTGGAAAAGAGACAACTAAGGGGGCGTATGACTATAAAATCACAACTGGTACCGAGAAAGCAAATAAGAAAAAAATATTTACTCCTTCCCATAACACAAGAACTAGGAGTCAAATGAAATTAATAGGTACCAGGGTTTAAACGAACAAAAGGAAGTACACAGTCAGCCTGCCACAGGATGTTGTTCAAAAAATAACTAGATAAATTCATGAAGGATAGCTCCATCAATGTCTACTAGCCAGGATGGGAAGGGATGGTGTCCCTAGCCTCTGTTTGTCAGGACTAGGAATGGACAACAAAGTAATCACTTGATGATTCCTTGTTCTGTTCATTCCCTCTGGGGCACTTTGCTTTGGCCACTATTGGCAGACTGCCTACATGGACCTTTGGTCTGATCCAGTATGGCCATTCTTATGCTCAAAGATGCACCTTTTCTTTATGTTCATTTTTCTGAGGGTCTTTTCACAGTGGTGTATGAGACTATATCTCAAATATAGTAGTAATATGTTGCTCCAACATCAAACTGGCCTCGCTGGGTACATCTACACAGCAACACTATTTCGATATAACTAGCACTATTCCAAAATAACTCAGTCCATGTCTACAAAGCAGGCAGTTATTTCGAAATAGTGTCGTAATACTGTCAAGCTGGAGGACTTCGTACTCCAACTCCTGTAACCCTCATTGTACAATAAGGGAAGTCAGAAGAAGAGTGCTCTATTTCGAAATAAGTGCTGTGTAGATGCTCCCTATTTATTTCGAAATAAGCTAATGCAATTGACGTAGCTCAATTTGCATAGCTTATTTCGAGTTAAGCCCTGCAGTGTAGGCACATCCTCTGAGCCTGATGCTTACAAGGGATGCTCAGGACCTTGGCACGATCAGACTCTGATGCACCTGGTCTACAAAAGAGATATCTGTGATGTGCAGATTTAGTTATAAGACGATCCATGTGACTGTAACACCATTTGCTACTCCCTGTGTTTTCAAGTCACATCTACTCACCTTTACCAACAAGTTTTTCTCTCCCAGTGACCCTGAACATCCCAACAGAGATGTGGGAAGACAGGAGCTGGATCTTATTTCCTCACACTTGCATCATAAACATTGTCAGATTTGTTACAACTGCACATTCTTTAATCCTGATGATGCCACAGAGGGAACCCACCTTGCTTTTCACATTCCAAATGAAGTTTGCAGCTCTGGTCATTAGAAAAGCTAAGCAAATGTGAACTGGACCCCAGAATGACATTTCACATAGTGATATTTGGAACAGAGTGAAAACCTCCTTGGATAATTTCCACCTTCGTTCAAGTCTGTCCTGTGCGTCTTGGGAATGGAAGAGGCAAATATGTTTACACCTACTGCTAAGACGCCTCACAAGCCTAGAACATAAACAGTCTTGCACTCAATGATGACTCCTACTCTCTGAACGGCTGTACACAGCACCCTGTATCTTGGGAGTACATTTGCAGTCACAGGAGCTGAATGTCCCAGGGAACCGCACTGAGTGCCGAAAAGAAGATTTTCATAGGCACAAATAGGAGTCAAGCAACCGATTTCCACTGAAAGTCAATAGAGGCTGGATGCATAACTCCCATTTGTGCCACTGAAAGCCTCCCCTGCTCTATCCTTTAGAGCTAATACTGTGGAATTTTTCTGTCAATGTACGAACACCATCTCCCCAACTGATAAAACTTGGAAAACAATGAATAGTCTAGCAGCACCCAAGACTAACAAAACATGTAGATGGTATCATGTAGACGCATGAATGAATCCCCAAATGATGCTAGCTGAGTTTATGCTGGCGGTTTTGTTCACATCATTGGTCAGGGTCATGTTTTTCACACTCCTGACCAATGTAGCTACGCTGATACAACTTTTAAGTGTAGACCAAAGTGAAGAGGCATGTCTTAGGGTACGTCTGCACTACTGAGTTTTGTTGCCAAAAATGTATGTTGACACCCAAAAGTCAACAAAACAAAAATCGCCAGAGGTTATTCACACTTGCTCCCTCTGTTGATAGATCATGTCCACACTGGGGGCACCTTCATAACAGTGTGAGCACTGCATTGTGGGTATGTATCACTGGTCACTGAACATCTTGGGATTCCCTGCAAGCGCTGGGAGCAGCATCACGAGTAGCTCTGTGAGCTCTCCGTGCTCAAGAATGTCAAAGCAGCACAGCAGCCTGTCCCTCTCCCCATGCAGCACAAGTCTGCCTGCTGCTGTGTTCCTAGTGCAGGGCAGAACAGGAGCAGTCCAATGATTTGTTCTTTGTTTGTTCCCCAAATGGATCAGCTCACTCAGCTGTCAGATACTTCCTGGCGTTTTGAAAGGGGAGAGGCACATGGCTGCAGGACAGCAGAAATCACAAAACACTGAGCAGAGACCATCAGGGTAAGCATGGTGCGATATTAACAGAAAGTAGTTCTGTCAACAAAACAAAGAGCAGTGTCTACACTGGCTCTTTGTCAACAGTGAAGAGAGGGAGGAGAAAAAAAAAATCTCTCATAAGTTTTCTGTCACTGAAACTGGGTGTTTTTCCCAACAAAAGTTGCATTGCAGTGTGTGCGCTCTCACTGTTTTGTTGCCAAAGGGCAGTTTTTGGCAACCAAACTTGATGATGGAGTCATACCCTTATTTTAGACGAATGCTAATTTATGTCAACAGGAGTAGAGCTGCTAACTTCTTACATAGCACTTTGGAAATTCTGCTCACCTTCGTGAAACTGATGCCTGTTACAAGTTGTAAAGGGACCCAATTTATCCCTCTAGAGTCAATCTGGTTCTGGAGGCACCAATTCCAGGGCATTCTTGATCAATTGCTTCTAACACAGACACTATGGCTGAAATGTAAATCCTGTTGAATTTTAATAATGCAAATCCATTACAATTCAGCAGGCCCGGGTGGGCAGCCGTCTGAAGCGTCTACCTTTAGTAGACGTGGTATAAAAAATAGAAATATGCAAACAGCCAAGTCACATTTGCAATATGATCTTGACTTCAGGAGTAAAGAGCAACAGAACTATTAAAAGTGATAGATAGAGTCTGACTGCCAATCCACATGTCTCAATAGATTTGTACAGGTGAAAATGATTTGTTAACTGTGGGTATGTCTACACAGCAAAGTTATTTCAAAATAACAGCTGTTATTTCGAAATAACTTTACCAGTGTCTACACAGCCAAACCGCTATTTTGAAATTAAATCAAAATAGTGGAGTGCTTATTTCAAAATTGGTAAAACTCATTCCACGAGGAATAGCACCAATTTCAAAATTGCTATTTCAAAATAAGTGTTGTGTAGACGCTTATTTCGAAATAGGGGGCCTCCAGCCCTTCCCAGGGTGCCCTGGTGGCCACTCTGGGCACAACCAAGAAAACTCCACTCCCCCTCCCCCGCTCCCTAGACCCCTTAAAGGGGCAGACTCTGGCCACAGTGCTGTGCCAGCTCCAAGCGTGCCAGCCCAAAGCCAGCAGTCGCTGCACCTGACCCAGCGGCCCCAGCATGAGCCAGGTAGCCAGTGCCCTCTACTACTCCCCAGGACCAGTTTGCCAGCTCCCAGGAGCCTGCCAGGGACCAGAAAAGGTGGGCACCTGCCTGGTCCACTGCAGAGATCAGGGACCTAATTCAGGTTTGGGGGGATGCCTCCAACGTCCATGATCTCCACACTAAAAGGAGGAACGTAACCATCTACAGGTGGATGGCTGCCAGCCTGGCCACCAAAGGCCACATGCAAACCCAGGAGCAGGTTCGCATGAAAATAAAGGCGTTGTATGCCAGAGTCACAGGGGGCAGCTCCCAACCAGGGGCAGACCCAGACCCCTGCCTCTATTTTGATGCCGTGGACCGCATCCTGGGGGGCAGGATGGTCCATGCCCCCCAGGTGGTCATCAACCTTGGGGCAGAACTTGCTGCCTCCTGCTGCTCCAGCCCCTGCTGCCTCCCCAGCTA
>JANRFK010006656.1:5022427-5040311 GCA_030068395.1 Apalone spinifera | reverse complement strand
TTTGCTGTCCCTCAGCAAGGTAGGCAAGCAAGCAGGGAAACCTTAGAACCGTCTGTCCACGGGGGTCCCTTTAAGCACAGGTCTCAGATAGCCTCAGGCAGCAGCCACACAAGGTAACTCCTGACCTGATGCCCTTCCAGAACCGGTTCCAGCCAGCCTTAAATGCGATTTAGCATCCTATCAGTGTGGACACGCTATTTCGAAATGCATTTTGTGTCTAGACATGTTATTTCAAAATAAGCAAAATAACTATTTCGAAATAAGATATTTCAAAATAATGCTGTAGTGTAGATATACCCTGTCATTCCAAACAGCTGATAATGCACAAGAAAGAAGAGAATTCAAAGTGGACTCTCTCGGCTGTGTTGGCTCTTGGATGGCTAAGAAGAGTAAAAATAAGTCAATTATTTCTAGTCAGCAGACCAGATTCTGAGCACCCACAGGAGGCCGAGCTCTACAGTAAGAAGGGGCCTTTTAAAAACATATTCATTTTCAGACTGAGGCAAGCTTTACAACGCTGGGTGTCCGATTCACCTGGTGATGAGTGCTTGTGACATCACAGTTCATCACTATGGAAGTGACTGGAAAGGTCTAACCTCTGGATTGCATCATCATTAAATGAATCAGACAGAAGCAGGAGGCTGCTGCACTCTGGAAGCCTTCTGTTTACGCACAGCTATCTTGGTATCCAAGCAAACAGCAGTGACAGGAAAGGAAATACAGAAAAAGCTAACAACTTCTGGGTTCTATTTCTGATTCTACCAGCAACTTGCTTTGACCTTGAGTTAGTCATTTCCCTCCATCCTACATCTCAGTTTTCCCATTTGTAAAGAAAAACCTGATTAACAATTACTTCCCTTTCACAGGTGTTTCAAAGGTCTCCATCTCAGAATGTTAATACATTAGAGAATGACTAATAATATTTTAAAAAAACATTGAAAATTGCTGATACAGGGCAATCTTCACACATTCCAATTTTCACTGTTTAATTCATATATCATATTGCCTTCGTGTGATTGGTCTTGTCCATTTTAATCCATCACATCTGGACTTGCCTTAAAAAGCTGGAAAAATAAAGAGGAGCGTTTCAAAATATTTTCCACCCTCGGCATTGCAGGAAGGAAAAAATAAAAATAGACAGCTCAGGAGTAAATGTTACATAGCTTTCCTCATGCATGTCTATTTTAACTTTGTAGCAAGGGAAACCCCCATTCATTACCAATTCCCAGGCTTAAAAACAAACAAACATTCAAAAAGATAAATTTAGCCTTGCTCCTGCACATGACTGTACATGGGTGCAACCCCAGCTCCCACACACAGTGCCCCTAAATGGGGGGAAAGGGAAGAGCACACCTTACTGGGGGGGCCCAGAGGCCCTGAGGGCCCATCCCAGGCTGCACTGTGGTATGTGTATGGGAGGAGGCCCGTGGTACAAGTTTGTACTACAGGTTGAACATCACTGGTCCAGCACCTTTGGGACCCAACTGGTCCTGGACCAGAGAATTTGCCAGCCCAGGGGAGGTCAATGCATCAGGGGCTCCGCTTTTCTTCCTTAGTTGCCCAGGGTTCAGCTCTCCCCACAGAGGGGGGGCTCTGCTTCCCTCCTCCCTCGCTCTGCTGCCATCCAGGAATTCACTTTTGCCCTGCGGCTCTGCTGCCATGAGGTGGGGGGGAGGGTAGTAGCTCTAAGTTCCTCCAATAGTTCCCGCCGCTGCCCAGGGCTCCACGCTCCATCCAGTGGCTCCCCTGCCACCAGGGGCTCTCCTCAGCAGCCCTGCTGCTGTCTGGAGCTCCATGCTCTTCCTGGCAGCCCCACTGCCACCTGGGGTTCCGCTCTCTTGACCCCCTAGTCTGGCAATGCTCCTGGCCCCATGGGTGTTGATGATGTTGATGCTGAACTAGGGGTGTTGCTGGACTAAGAAAATCCAGATTACAGAGTTTCAACCTGTAGGTCAAAAAAATTATGCCTGTCTGTCCACACAGAGCTCCACTGAAGCTAATTGGACTCTGGGTTGGGGGGTACCAAATGCAGAATTGGGGCCTTAAAAGAAGAATTGCAAGTCTACACAGAATGTTTTAACAGAGCATCCTCTTCCAAATACCTAAACTAAAGTTTCTAAGCTACACGCTGAGGCCTCAAACACATAATATCACTGCTGATCCAAGTCACAGCAGGGAGTCTGACCATGAAAAAATATTTCATTAACTTAACTCCAGTATTTTGGTTCTGACTCAGCAACATCTGCAAGCACATGGCTAACTTCTAAGCAGGAAAGTACTCCCATGTACTTAAGCTCCTTTAGCAGCCAGGGAATAAGTGAATTGTTGTGGTATTCCTTTAATGGGTACCATAACAATGGTACAGTTAAAGGTACTATTTATACACCACATTAATACAATTGTGGTGTTGACATTTGTACTAAACATATAAATGTTTTAAAGGATCAATAATTATATAAATTAGAAAGCATGGTACTGGGTCGTACTAACTAGGGATGTGTTTATTCAAGTAACCATGTAGCCACTGAAAATTACAAAGGCAGCTGTATGGGGGGGGGGCTGTGTGTAACCATGCACATTAATTGATGAACCCAGACTCATTGGTTAAGCATGTGAACAGTTACACTTTTACATCCCTAACACTAACACAGATGCCCATAGAATAGGGTTGCTAACCCTCCAGGACTGGACTGGTGTCTCCAGGAATTAAAGATTAATCTTTAATTAAAGATTATGCCATGTGATTAAATCTCCAGGAATACATCTAATCAAAACTGGTGATCCTACCATGGAAATCAGGGTACAAATAACAGATTTGACCTATGCCATAGCTACAATGTTAATTTATTTGCTGAAGTTAAAAAAAATACATAAGGAAAAATAATTAAGCAAAAGAGAATGCATTCCCTAACCCAAAAGCATTTTAGGAGATAAAATTTATGTTACACTATTTAGTGGTGGTGGGGAATCAGTTCACCTTTATGATAAACTTTATTTAGCTACCTTATTTCTTTAAAATTCCAAGATCTTTTTATTATCATTTTGGCAACTGTTTAAAGAACAGTGGAACATCACATAAAGGACAATTTGGTAGTGTAAGGGAGACTTGAGGTGAAATTTTTATGGAAAGTAAAGAACTCTACTACTTTATATTTCATGCTTTCCTCCAAATGATTTTAAAGTACTTCATAATTATTAATTGCTTCACAACATCTCCTTGAGGACAAGTTATTACACCCAGATAGTAAACAAAAGCATAAAGAAGCACTTGGTTAAGCAACTTCCCTAATGAAACACAGTGAGTCACAGTATAGCAAAATATTTAGAATATTAATAACGTACTGAGCCTTCACTTCGTGCCTTTCATCTCAGGATTTCAAATTAAGATAAAACAATGAAAAAGGCCAAATCACAATTTTTCACGTGACATGCTGAATTCCACCTGCAGCTGACAGCAGAGCCTCTCAGACACAGCCTCCTCTAACTTTAGCTCACAATAGAATCCCAGGGGAAAACATTAATCCATATTAAATAAACATATAGAGGAAAGAAAATGAGGCAGATTGACATGACAGAGAAATAAAAAGGTATAACAATTCTGCAGCATCTATCTACTACATATTTGAGTTTGTGCATCTGCCTGTCTGTCCATCTATCCAACTGTGAGTCTGTTTCTTCAAGAACTCCTTCTAAATGGTAAGAGCTAGGACTACCAAATTCGGTATGCAGCTTCCTCTTACTGTATCTTTAAGCAAGGTCAGGGTTTGGTTGTGTCAGAGCAATGGGATGTGCCTGCATTGGGATTGTTTTCCATAGCATGGAAAGGGAGGGTGCTGCTAGAAGGGACAGTTATACTTCAGAAGACGGGGGAGGGGGGGCAGTGCCCAGGTAGGGAAAGGGCTCTGAATGTTGCCATCCACTAGCCATGGGTAAGCTTCCTGGGCTAGTTCTGGGCATAGTTGTCCCTCCGCCTCCTGTGCTGGCCCACATGCTCCACAGCCCGCTGCCCAATCCACTCCCCGCTCCATCCCACCCTCAGTCCCAGCCCCAGAAAGGGTGGGGAGCCCAGGTGAGCGCCCCAGTGGGCCGTGCAGTTCCCATCTCTGCTGGTAACCCTGGAGAGCCACTGCCGCTATAGCAACATGGCTGCGGGTGCCCCAGGGAGCTGCCGCCGGAGCAGCACGACCACAGGCGCCCTCGGGAACTGAGACCACCAGTGGAGCAGCATGGCTGCGGGTGCCCTGGGAAGCTGCCGCTGCCAGAGCAACCTGGGGGTGCCCCAGGCAGCCACCGCCACTGCTAAAGTAGCACAGTCACAGGTGCCCCAAGTGGCCACCACCACTGGAGCAGCACAAACACAGGCATCCCAGGAAGTTGCCACTGCCGCCAGAACAGCATAGACCTGGGCACCTTGAGCAGCCACCACTACCGGAGCAGCACATGCACAGGAAGCCTCAATAACCCCCCTGATTCTCCCAGCTCCTTGCCCTCAGCCCCCCCCCCCACGCTCTGCCCTGACTCCTGCTCCCCCCTACACCCTGACCTGACTTCTGCACCCACCACACCTTACCCTGAGCCCCCACAAGGACCCCAGCAACACTAGTAAATCTTCTAACATTCCATAACGCAAAAATAAGACCAGCATTCACTAACATCTTCTCATATTAAATTCTGCACGCAACCTTTGTATTTAACGTTAACATTCCTTAATTATAAGTAATATTTCCTTAAGATTTCCAACCATGCAGCGTTTGTGCTGTTTCATTGGTCCTGAGTCACCCAGGGACCAAAATGACCCACGGTAGTTTAAAGTAGCCTACTTAAATGTCTAGTCCAGTATGCTCACTGCATGCAAGACTGTATAAAGAATTTCCAGTTTTATTATGAGTCTCACGATATTTGGTATAAAACCCCAGTTCTTGGAAACAAGTGGGTATTAAAAATCTCAACTTTGTTTTAAAAAAATTAAAGATTTCTCGCCATTATAACTGCAAAGAAAAGCCTGAAAAGTGCATACTAAAAAGCTAAGAAAAAGGTGATCAAATAATCCAAAATGTATTTTTAATCTCGATATTTTAAGTCAATATAATGATTTCAAGGACCAGACTCATTGATTTTTAATGCTCAGAATTGGCAATGAGTTTGTATTATCCATATAATTTGACAAATGCCACAAAATTAAGTAAAAAGAACATAACATAAAAACGGCCGTACCAGGTCAGATCAAAGGTCCATCTAGCCCAGTATCCTGTCTGCTGACAGTGGCCAGCACCAGGTGCCCCAAAGAGGGTGGACCGAAGACAATGATCAAGCGATTTGTCTCCTGCCATCCCTCTCCAGCCTCTGAGAGGCTGGCTACAAATCCTTTACAAATCCTTTACAAATCCTTTACAAATCCATCTATCACCTTATTTTCTTCCAGATGTTTGCAGATGAATTCTTTAATTCCTTGCTCCATTATCTTTCCTGGCACAGAACACCAGTATGTAGTTTCCTGGGTTGTTCTTATTTCCCTTTTTATAGATGGGCATTATATTTGCCCTTTTCCAGTCTTCTGGAATCTCTCCCGACTTCCATGAGGATAGCTAAAGGCTCAGATACCGCCTCTATCAGCTCCTTGAGTATTCTAGGATGCATTTCATCAGGCCCTGGTAACTTAGAAAAGTTAGATGTCTTCAAGTAATTTTTAACTTGTTCTTTTTTTTTTAAACTTCTAAACCTATTCCATTTCCACTAGCATTCACTATGTTAGGCATCCCTTCATCATCAAACTTCTTGGTGAAGACCGAAACAAAGAAGTCATTAAGCAACTCTGCCATTTCCAAGTTTCCGGTTACTGTTTCTCCCTCCTCACTGAGCAATGGGCCTACCCTGTCCTTCGTCTTCCTCTTGCTTCTGATACATTTATAGAATGTCTTCTTGTTACCCTTTCTGTCTCTAGCTATGCTGAGCTCATTTCGTGCTTTTGCCTTTCTAACCTTGCCCCTGCATACCTGTATTGTTTGTTTATATTCATCTTCCCTACACAACAGAATAGTTTTCTTTTGGCCCTTAATAATGTCCCTTTGAAAATCTGCCAACTTTCCTCAGTTGTTTTTCCTCTTAGTCTTGCATATATTACATATATAAGAATGAAAAGTATGAAAACAGTTTAAATATAAACACTACACAGAAGATATTAGTTCTCAACACCTTCCACAGTAATTGAAAATACTGAGTAACAAGGAGACAGAGGGCTGCAGCTTTTCCATTTCTTCACCAATAAATGCTTACTATGTATCAGATTTATCCAACAACAACTATGCCACACTTATTTAAGAAGGTATCATGTGGCCAAATATTTTCCACTTCACTTGCCACTTTTGGCCTATCCTCTATTTAAAAAACTGCCCTAAAATGGAAATAATTGCATTTTAACTGAAGCATATAAGGTGTAGGAGATAAAACCAACTTTTTTAAATGATTTTACAAAGTATGAAACCAACATCAACTCAAGTAATTAAGCCAGGTTAAGGCAGAACTATGTAAGATTATATCTGCATCAGAAATAGATTGTTCCCTGCTTTTACCCTCAACCCAACACATTCAGCCGTCTTTTTTCGGTTATAGTTCCAGGACACACCATCTCCAAAAATGCTAGGAATTTCTCTAAAATTCAGATCAAGGGAAGAAAGTTTATCCCCAGCCCATAAAAGCACTTAAAAGCAGGAGGCACGTGTTAGCAAACACTTTCAGACTGCCAGAAATTACTCTGGACCAGATTCCCAGGTCAAATACTCCCAAAAACTTTGGGAAAGATTGACTCCAGATTATCCATCTCTAAAAGCTTATTGACCAGAAACAAAACTCTTACTACTTTCTGACAGCTGGACTAAGCCCCACTTCTGTTCCTATGGGTCCAATAGAAGCTAATCAATATGGCTTCTTTCTGGTTTGGAAAGTCTGGAGAACTCAGAGGGTGCCTATAAGGAGAAAAAGCTCTCAACACGGTTGTTAGTAATAGGCACACCTCAAAGTATCTGCAAGTATGGCAGCTAAGCTCTTAATGCATCTCCAAAATGCAATGTGTCTAGAAATCCTAACATCAGTTTCACTTACAACATTACAGTATTTCCTGTTTTATAGATAGATCAGAGGGGAAAAAATATCAGGAAAGAATAGCCTCTCCTATTTCTGGTTTTAGAAAAAAAAACAAAACCCCGGAAAATGCAGCAGTACAGTAAGAATATGCTGAATGTAGGCCCATCAGAAACACGATCTCCATGCCAAGATCTGGCATCCCAGCCCTCGCACAGTCAACAGTGTCCACAGCAAATGGGAATAGGCCATTGCTTTCCCACTTTCACTAGATCATACAACTTGAGGTACCTAAAAGCCTTGTCTGACAGCAGCAGCAGCATGCACTCATGTGCTACCAGCTATTCACAGACTTATGGTTGCACCAGGCAGCCCTGACCACTGGGCCCAGGCTCCAACAATTCTTCCTTAATCCGCCCCTTGATTCACCATCAGGTTTGGTGATGGCGGGGACCAGTGATGAGGATCTGTGTGGTTTAACATGCTCTTCATTATGGTATCCAAGCCTATTGTTATGTTGTTTAAAATAGTACACTCAGTTGTGGCTGATCTTTCTTTCTCTCTGCTCCTCAAACTTAGAACTTAGGTGGAAATACCCCGGCATGCAAAACAGGCTCACCCAAGCACTCTTGTGAATTACGGGTTATAGCATGCGCCCTTTCAATAACCTGAGGTAAATGAAGGGTGAAAATGGCAAGGAACCTGATAATGGGCTGGTTCTGGAATCACTGCTTTTTAATTGATTGAATTGCTTCAGAATATTATAAGGACAGAAGGCACCAGAACCTTCCACTGATTACATTAAATTAAATTAAAAGAGACAAAACAGTACTTCTGGGAGAGATCTAGTTACCTGGAAACACAGATGAACCCAAAACATAGGTTTCAAGCTTTCCAGGACACCAAGCAGTGTGTCTGTATTTCAGCAACTTGGTCCTCGTGGAAAAATATAAACCGGGAAGAGACTTTTAATAGCAATTGTTAATTATACAAATACACTCTCAGTCTTGAATTGGATTTCATGCAACTGAATCATGTTAGATAGCTATTATATTATCATGGAGCCAGGAAAGTACAATGGTCTTCATTGTTTCTTTACATTTCCCTTTCACAGATGTGGGAGAGTGCTAGGCACTTTTTTGTGTGGATAATTTAAATAGGGTTTCCTTAGGAGTCAGTCGAATGTGTGGCAGAAGCAGTAACAGCATATGCACTAATAGCAGAATAGTGATATGTGGTATCTCAAACATGAATGCAAGGAGAGTAAATGTCTGAGCAGCAGACAAACCACAAGGAACTTCCCATACACAAAGAGATCAATTTTACTTTTCGTTTTCCAGAACTTTAAGAACGTCAGAAGGAGAACATAGCTCCTTCAGACCTGAGTTCTAGTAGCCATATCCAAAACACACCACTTCAGTGGCCTTAGAAGTATTGAAACTAATCCCGTTTGCTATTGTGCTTAGTTTCACCTTTAGGCTATCAATGGCTTAATCTGTCTACACTCCGAATACTTAAAAATGATATAAAGTGCCAAACTTTCATTGTCTCTCACATCACAGTGCTGTCCGATATTTCATCCAAACACAGTACTTCACTGATGAAAACAAAGTGTGTTTAGATGTGTTAAAGGAACACACACAAATTTACAATGATAATTTAAGTAACAGAAAATTAAGGGTTCTAGTTTTAAAGGGAAGTTGATTTTTTTTAAAGATAGGCATGGAAACAATTCCTAAACTGTTAATATAATACACATACAGACTTCAGCATGCTTGATAAATGAATACAGGAAGTCCACAACTTACTAATGGGTTGTGTTCCAAAAGTTTGTTTGTAAGTCAATTGTTTGGAATTCGGAACACATTCTTCCATTGAAACAATGTTATAAATGGTGGTCCCAGGCCAGCCCACAAAAGCCTAATATTTAGCCCATAATGTAGCTGAAATACTGTATATGTGCAATGAAAAACAGTGTAAAATACTACTGTTGAAATAGTAGTAATTAAATTATTACTATTAGTATTAGTACTAAAACAATATGGTTGTAATAGTAATTAAATTAAGCAAAACAGAAAAACAACAACATTGACTAAGAAATAGTTTTGTATTCAACTTTGAATGCTGGTGCTTGAGGGAAGGCAGGTTTAATCACTGGAGGATAAGGAAGTAGGTGCAGATTCCGAAAGGAACTTCTGGGCATGCTCCAGCCGACCCCTCCCCCACAGGCTCAGCATGAGCTCCTGCAGCCAGCCCCATTCCCCAAATGCCCCTCTGTGAGCTCTGCTCTGGCTCCTGTGGCCAGCCTCATCCTCCAGACCTCCTCCCCCATGGGATCTGCACCTGATCCAGCAGCACCCAGTTCCATCCCTCAACTACCATTCCCCCCCTCCACACACACACACACACAGCGGCTGTGTCCAGCCCCCTCTCACCAGGAAGCAGTGAGCAGCAAGAGTCTGGACCAGAGAACTCCAGAGGGAGGGGGACCGCACAGCTGGAGAGAACGAGAAGTTACTCACCTCATGCAGTAACGAGGGTTCCTCGAGATGGGTCCCCGTGGGTGCTCCATTCATGGTGTCGGGCTCGTCCCGGCACCGCTGCGGTGCGGGACGAGCCCGACACCATGAGTGGAGCACCCACAGGGACCACTCGAAGAGGAAGTGAAGGTTTCCCCTTCAAAGCACCACTTCTCTCCACCCCTTGCTCCTCCAGAGTCCTCTGGCCTGCACTTGCACTGCTCGCTGGCTCCTGGTGAGTGGGTGCAGCCTACCAGGAGTGGGGCGGGGGTCCATCCAGGGGCTGGGGGCTGCTTGTGCCAGTGGGCGAGTATGCGGCGGGCGGGAGGGGAAGAGACAGCCTGGGTATAGGACTGGGGTTGCAGGACCTGGCTCTTGTGGCCACCTGCACCTCTTACCTGCTCCCTGAGGCTAGCAGTGAGCTTTTGTTCGTGAGTTGGATGTTTATCCCTTGGGGAGCGCCTGTACATGGAGATGTCTGTTCCTTTTCTATAAGCCTGCCAAGTCCTGACTTCAGCATTGTACATGTAACAAGATATTTACAGGACAGAAAAGGATCAGGTCATTGGGCCTTCAAGCTTAGTATCCTTATTTCCTGAGCCATGCAGTGGTCAGCTTATCTTCTTAAACGTGAAATTTGATTACTCTCATTTTAGCATGTATAACTACAAATATTGGCTACAAAACTGAGCCCCTTTTCAAACTCTGCTGTTCTAGGTTCTCTTATGGCAGAGAATTCTATAGGATGATTAAGCATTGTACAAAAATGGTATTTCGCTCTCTATTTTTACTCCAACACATTAGCTTGATCTAAACCTATCTGGTCACTAGTCCTTAGTTTCTGTTTCTTTAGGTCAGACAATATTTTTTTGAAAGGGAGCAGGAAAGCTGGTCAGCCCCAGTCAAGTTAACTGTGAAATGGCAGGTGCACTTCTGTATTTCAGTTTAGATGTGGGGCAGCCGCAGCTGTCCCTGTCATGCCTATCTGGTGAAAAGCAAACACAGGAGTATCTCCTGCCAACACATTATTGTTATTTATATTTATATAGCCCCATTCATGAGTGCTCAGAGAGTTTGGGTGAACAAACCACAAACATCAATTGCAGTCATTCATAAAAAAGAAACCTTCAAATTAGATTTTAAAATAGCAACTGGGTCCAGCAAACTGAAGCTCTTTGGGGGGAAATTCTACCACAGGGGCAGCAGAGGCTTGAAAAATATGATATTTGGGATGACCAAATGAGAGTATTATTATTACATAAATTCTGAGCCCATGCAGGGCAGCTTCAAAAGTCAGTCAGGGCAGATGAAGCAAGAATAGAATCAGTAAGAAACTGCTTTATTTATGAGAAAAGTTCCTAATGCCCTTTTCCCAGACAGGGCAAGAAATCTTGTTTCCTTTCTGACACTGGGAACAAGTTTCTTTCCTTTGTCCATTTAAAATGCCTAGGGGACTTCTCTGTCCCTTCTCTCTCAACCTATCCACCTGCCCAGAAGACACCAATGTGCTTTCTCTTAAAGCTTGAACTAAGCTTAGAACCCATCTGTCAGGTGTGGCCCAAACCAATTAGAAGAGACAGTTCTATTATGGGACCGGAATCGGGAAGAGCCAAGCCAGTTTAAAGAAACATATCCAACCCAGCTAACAGAATTTCAGAGCACACGGTAAAGTGCACCCAGGGAATTGGGGCTGGCATCAGACCAGACCAACGTGATGTCAAGAAGCTTCAGGGAGTAGCTGAGTCAGTCTGTACAGAAAAAAACAACAAATGGTCTGGTAGCACTTTATAGACTAATCAAACATGTAGATGGTATCATGAGCTTTCGTGGGCACAGCTCACTTCTTCAGATGACCGGAGTTTCATCTGAAGAAGTGAGCTGTGCCCACAAAAGCTCATGATACCATCTACATATTTTGTTAGTCTATAAAGTGCTACCAGACCATTTGTTGTGATGCCAAGAGAAACTCTTCCTGTAAATGTTTTTTAAAATGTATAAATTAAGGAATAATAATTCTGCAATAAATGCAGCAGGAGAAAGGACATATTATCACTTTTTTAAATGCATTAATCTCAGAGTCACAGGTTGTGTGTTGTGGTCCAGGCGGTACCAGCCACAACTGATTGCTAATTACTTCATCTGTTTCATTGCAGGACTGAATGTGAGTAATGCAACAGGAGAATCATTTTCCAGCCTGTTGCTCTGCTACAAGCACAGGGAAAGTTAAAGCCTGTTCAGATTCTTAGAGCTGTTCATTAGGCTATTGGTAACTAGACATGTGCTGCAACACTCAGAACTAAACAAAACCCACCCAAATAAAAGGAAGATACAAGGCTATTGATTGTATCAGCCACACACAGACGTGATTCTTCATGGAAAGAAGACAGAAGGGAAAAGCTCCTTTCGCTAGAGTAGGAAAGCAGTTTTTTGCGGGGGGCACATTCTAATGCTCTTTAGTTAGAAAAAGCCATTGTAGACTTTGGGGTTAGGATGGTGATAAGACCTACTGCATTCCGGATTAATATAAAAAGATAAAAGCAAGTAAGAGTGTGCACTGGTCACCTACAGAAAAAAAAACAGATGAACTGTGTCCCCAAGTTTGAAGTCATTTGCCCCGGCAAAACATTCTTCTAGCCAATATTTTTGGCCTGGAGATATGAGTTTCTACTACCAAACTTGTGGAGGGGAAGAGGGATTCAGATAACCAAAAACCCCTTTCATTCTATATACCCAATAAAGGGCAACATAAATCTAGGATTAAAAAAATAAACAAAAAAAGTTTCATATGTCTCAATGTTAATATATCAAGATTATGCTTATAAATTATCAAACTAATCACAAGATCTTAAGTAACTATGAAATACATATCCAGCCAGGAGGACAATAGATAATTATTCTTATTTTGAGAATATTTTTTCTGGCTTACAGAAAATGGGAGGGAGAGTCCCGTCTCAACTTCATATAAGAATAAACAAAAGGTATTAAATTTGGGAAAGCTACTCATGCATCTTGTCAATAGCCACACAAAACTGGCCCAAGCGTATCTGTCACAGACAAATCAAACTCAAACACCATTTAATCAGAGAAAAACACATGCAGATGTTCAATTAAAAACTGGAGCCTACAGTCTTGGCTCTGTTTGCACTGGCCCACATTGTTTGTCAAGTAACAACGGTTGCTATGGGTGACACAGTCCACTCCCGTTTCCAAGGGCTGGTTGCTCGGCGACAGAGAGAATACTTCCCAAACCAAACAATGCTATCCCCTAGCCTATCCCTGTCTCCCGCCCCCGCCATCACACATTAACCAGATCGAAAACACACTTAATATGTCAGTGATTATTTTCAGAAGCCCTGGGAGGACTGATAAATAATTTCTTCTCTATAGTAACTAAGGAGGTGGGGTGGAGGGAAGGTTTATTCTATTTATCCTGAAATAATAAAACAATCCAGGCAGACCGTGTTTTTAAAAGTAAATGTCCAGGAAAAGAACACTTTTAAATCCCTCTTTTATTTTAAAAATATCAACAAATTAACCTCTCTTTGAGGTGATTACTAGTCATTATGCAAGTGATTGTCTTCTCTTCCAGCTTCTACAGGAAGAATGAAGTATAGGCTACAACACAGCAAGTGTACAACAAAAACAACATTACCATGCAAACAAACAAGCCTGAGAGGAGAAAGTTTGAGGCTGCTTTTGTATCCTATAATAGTAATGCTTCAGAGAAGAAATGCACTGAAGAGTATTTTTTCAGAATTCTGCAAACATGTGAAGCTAATTTGAACTCCACCTTCAGCATTATTGTGGTGAGATCTCAGGCTGGAATTCATTGCTCAGAATAAAGTCTTAAAGAGTGTTTTAAGAAAGTGCTAAGCTGGTTGGTATGAAAATACAGGAATTTTTTTAAAATTTTGCTAGATTGGTAGAAATGGAAGACAATCATAGATACAATGGCATGAACTGAAACATAAAAATTCTTCTGCACTTGCTAATTATTATTAAAGCCACATGTTACCCTTTTACGCTCCCAACATCAGTGGGAACTGTGACTGCAGAATTTATCCCATAGCTCAGATTTTGAAGCCAAAGTTCTTTCACTTTTAAGGTCACCATGATATTGGCTCATCTTCACACTGATTAAAGACTAAGTTTTTAGGAAACGTTGCTAATTCTAAGTATTTGAGATTTTTAGGAGTTTTTAAATGACTATGGCATGCAAATGAAACATATTTTTTTCAGGCTTTTATCCAGTGATAGCTCAGCCTTCCAGCTTAAGATATCAGAATTACAGTAAGGCATTCTCTCTTCTGCAAGAGGAAATCATAAGTAACAGAAATGAAATCCACAGGATTGTAAATCATTGCTTTAAACTCCCTACAAAAAACTGTGCTTTAATGCTTTTAACCAAGATTTTGTGCTTGAACTTTAAAGGCTTTTTTTAATACTGTCACTGACACAAATGGATGTGCTTAGCAGTCTTCTGCCATCTAGTTGTGGTCGATCCCTGGGAGGTGGAATCCGTGTTCAGTCAGATGACTTGGCCCAATGGCACTGAAGAGCATGTGACCACTTCCTGGAAGATGTTCCCAGTGGCATTAACAGAAACTGGAGTGAATTTCACCCTATCTCTGTAAATCAAAAGGTGGTCAAGACCAATGGAATGCCAAGAGAGAAATAAAAGGTGAGAAAACTGGAGAACATACCGCAAAAGCATAAAACCAGCAATGAGAAAAATGCATATTGGGCCTGATTACCCAATATGCCTTTCACGAACACTTTGCAAAGGTGTCAATGAATCCACCAGGAGCAGGATAATGGAGCATCAGGCTTAGTATATTTTCTTTCATTTCTTAGAACATTATTTCATTGTGTTTTATTCTTTTCTTATTCTAGTCTTATTCTTTTTGTCACTATTCTAATAAATTAGTGCTTTAAAATATCTGACCATTTTTTACATTAGAACTGACCGATTATTTTTTGACTAGTCAAATGCCCAGTCATATAAAACACTATTTAAAAGTGTTCTAAGTGGACAGTGCATCTTTATTGCTACAGTCTGCAGCCTTCATGGCTGATTTTTTGTAAAGGAGGAGATGGGGGTCTGATCTTCAGTGAAAGATACCAGCCTATTTGATTACTTTGATCAGTGGCTAGAGCCCATCAAAGCAAGGCCCTTGCCATCAGCTGAAGGAGGAGCCGCAGGACTTAACTAAGTATGAAATATGCTAGACTGAGAACTGAAGAACAAAAGCCTCTGTTTAACCCTGAAGGTGGTACAGAGAAGGCAGAAGTGGTTTGACCTTCCATCATGCTGACCCTCACCAACATGCTTTAACCATAAAAAACAACGGCGGTCCTGTAGCACCTTAGAGGGTAACAAAAAATATATAGATAGTATCATGAGCTTTCGTGGGCACAACCCATTTCTTCTCACTAGGAAGAGCCAGCTCATAGAAAGAGAGGGAGTTAGCTAATTTTTAGCCTCTCGACCAAGGCTGCCAATGAACAGGGTAATGGGTGCGAACAGACTGACAACTGCTAGAAACTAAGACCAACCAATTCATTTTCCAGGTGTCAGTGTAAAATGGTAACTGCTAGTAATCACGGCCGATGTAGGATGGATCAAAGATTCCATAATCAGTCCTTCAAGTCAACCAGCCCCATCCCAGCCTTAAAAACATTAAAAAGGTCACAAGGCCAATCCAAGGACATCAAAATAGTAGAGTTGTCAACCCTTGCAATTTTAATGTACGTGTCGTGATTTTTGGCAGTTCCCTTATAGCCCCAGTTGCTGGAGTCCTGTTATTCCTTTGCAACTATAGTTGCCACTTCCCAGCACACATGGAGCTTGCTACAAATCTGACTTGCATCTTGGAAAAAAAACAAAACAAAACAAAACATAAAATACTAATAATCTCCAGGCTGCACAAGGAAGGAAGAGAGACCTACGCTTGTGCTTGCACCAGATTTGGAGATTTTTCCTCATTCCTTTTCTAAAGCATTAAAAAATGAAGAGGAAAAACAGGGTGGGGGAAAGTGATGATCCTACTAGAACTAAAATATCCATTAGTGGTAAATTCCACCCACCTCCTCCCCCTCCTTAAAATATGAGCTCCCTGGGTCAGGTTCCACCCGCAAACTTAAAAAAAAAACAGCTCCAACCACATTGCTTAGTCAGATAGGCTTTTTTATTCTCCAGTGTGTCTAGCTGGCTGCTAGGCAACCAGAACAGCATTGTTGCTCATATGCATTAAGTAGTAACTATTATTTCATTCCAATTTTTTTAAAGGGGTGACAGCATCGATTTACAGCAGAATGTGCTGTGCCCTGAAAGTGAGCGGAGTTCTAGGCTAATTTGGAAAGACCAAAACTAAAGGCCACTCAGAGTTTGCTGAGATTCCCACAGATGTGTTTGGTGAGTTGCCCTGATATTTCAAGCATACATGTGGACACATGTCTGCAGGTGGGTACCGCCCAAGTGGATTGCCTCCAAGGGACACAAAACAGCAGCCCTTGGATGGAAGACTCCATTAACGATTTTTACCTGTTTTCGGGTTTTGTTTCTAACTTGTAATGTTTGTACCACCTCGATTCTGGTATTATGTGGCAAACCTGCCTTTACAGAGGAGGCCAAGGCCACAGTCCAACTCAGCCCAAAGCCTCGGAAGGGAAGAATTTGAAAAGCTGCAGAAAGAGTGTAGGGAGGAGGAGGGCTGGGTCATTCAGATTCTTCCTTCTTTCAGTGAAACAGATCTGCTGCCAGTCTGCAGCTTTGGGTGGAGGATTACTTCCTGTTTTTCCCCCCGTGGATTCTACCAAAGCATGCAACATACTCAAGCATGGCTCCGGAAGTTTAGATTTGACCCTTCGTGTCTAGATAGCCTATGCTTTTTAGAGACTGCAAACTGAGGGGGAAGGATAGAGAAAGCAAGTGTGCATCTAACTAGAGATGTAAAAGTGTGACCATTTAAACAGTTAACCAATGAGCATTAGCTTATCAGTCCTGCTCCTAGGAAGCCAGCTGCCATCATGCTCCCAAGGAACCAGCTCCCAGCATGCCAGCCCTGCTCTGTGCAGCTCCCGGAAGTGGCAGCCCCTTTGTGTAAGGAGCCTCCGCACACTGTCCCCAACCCCAATGCCAGCTCCGCAGCTCCTTTTGGCTGGGTACTGCAACCAATGGGAGTTGCAGGCGCAGAGCCTGTGGGTACTGCACAGTGCCTCCCTGGCTGCCCATATACCTATGGGCCACAGAGACCTGGCAGCCACTTCCTGGGAGCCGTGGTAAGAGCTGCCAGGACCCTGCACCCTGAACCCACCCCTACACTCCAACACCCTGCCCCAGCCTGGACTCGGCTCCTGCACCCAAACTCCCTCATTCTTGGCCCCATCCCAGAGCCCACACCCCCAGTCGGAGCCCTCCCCCTCCTCACATACCTCAACTCTCTGCCTCAACCCAGTGAAAGTAATTGAAGGCAAGCAACCGTGTGAGGGGGAATGGGACAGGGCCTCAGAGAAAAGGAAGGGAAAGGGCTTCGGGGAGGGGCTTCAGGAAAGTGGGGAATGGGTGTTCAGTTTTGTGCAATTAGAAAGTTGGCAACCCTAGTAATCAATTTTTTAATTTTACAGCTTCAGCTCTTATAGATAGATTCACTGGTGTCCTACCAGAAACAAATGAATAATCACAGCATGCATGGTAAAAATCTTATGTGGTACTATATATATGAACAAGAAAATAAAACAGTACTAGTCCAGAAGTTTTAGTCTTCATGGTTTACCTTTCCTTCATCCTTCTCCAATGTCTTCCCAGCTCTTTAAAATACTCATATGGCTGCATTTCTATGAGATCACAGTTTGACTGATCACCCATCAAGTCCACCACAGCTCTACCCTTATCCTTTTCTCCCAAACAAATAAACAAACAAACACACACACACAAAACCCAACTCTTTAGCTAACGATACAATCAAGCAGCTTTTTGGAAGTGAAACAGCTGCTACCTCTGAAGCAAAAAGGAAACGGATTTTTCCGGCTGTTAAGCAACAGGCTCTGTGCTAAATGTTTTTTGTAAGGGGGCCTGCTGAAACAGCTGTAGAGTCAGAGAGCCTTGTACAGGACCTAGCAGTCTGTCATTTGAATGATGTTTGGTCTTACAAAGGTTACACTACAGAGAGGAATTATATGAACAAACACTTTGCAGGATTGGGCCTTGTGGTAGTAAACATCCCAAGATTTACCCCCTGGCTTCGTCTAGACTGGCATGATTTTGCGGAAATACTTTTAACGGAAAA
>JANRFK010006656.1:5011817-5022327 GCA_030068395.1 Apalone spinifera | reverse complement strand
GCAAAAGCGGCTGATTTTGCGGAAAAACTTGCCAGTCTAGACACAGCCCCTGTGAATAACTTCACTGGTGAGTGTAACTCTACATTTCAGTGGGGCTCTTCACATGTGTGAAGTCATTACATTATAATCACCATACAACCATATACTACCAGATCAATAGTAATGGCAATAAATTCACATTGCCAACAGTTGCCAGTAACTTTTCCAATGCAGGAACTTTGCAAAGGACCAGAGAAATCTGAATGAATGCTACTCCTCCAAAAAGAAAGGCTGTTTTCAGGACTCGGCCAAGTGTTCTACCAGCCCCTTGGAGATCATGTTTGAGTAATTGCAAAACCTTATGGTCCATTATAATGTTAATTCTTAGCTTTGGCTGGCTAGTTGTTGTCAAGAAATATAATTAGATATTGTGTAGCTACGCTACAAACTGGAAGGAATGCTAAGAATGCCCTTGCTTACAAGTAGAGGAACAACATTAAGAGACCACAAGTTGAAGCATGTATCCTGGGAGTTGTAAAGAATGTACATACATGCACCTCTACAGAGACTGAAAAAGAATCAGATTAAAGATCAGTTAATAGTAGGCATGTATCCCCACCCCAGTGCACACACAAAGCCCCACATGTCCAAAACACAAACCTATTAGAAAAAGCAATCCAAAGACAACCCTCAAATTCTGTTCTTAACTCATAAGAACTTAAGAACGGCCATAATGAGTCAGACCAATGGTCCATCTAGCCCAGTATCCTGTCCTCCGACAGGGGCCAATGCCAGGTGCCCCAGAGGGAATGAATAGAACAGGGAATCATCAAGTGATCCCTCCCCTGTCGCCCATTCCCTAGGGACACCATTTTTACCCATCCTGGCTAATAAACATTGACGGACCTATCCTCCATGAATTTAGCTAGTTCTTTTTTGAACCCTGTTAAAGTCTTGGTCTTCACCAAAACAAACAAACAAAAAAGGTTTATTTTTCAAATAAAAGAAGGTATTTATTAGATTTTGTGTCTGAGTGAATAAGCAATTATAGTATCTTGCATCTGTATAACAATTTCCAGCTGAACATCACAAATTACCAACTAAACAAGCTTCATGACAAGTGATGGTCACTAGGTGGGACATGAGGGGTCATGTGTTCCCAGATACGGTGGGTGGAAGGAGAAAGGAGTCAGCCAGTAGCCAGAGGGCTAGCAGGGGCGCTGTCACATGCAGCAGGAGTCTAACCCCCTTACCCTGCACTCACTGGCAGCTGTGGGGGTAGCGCATCAACTCAGCCCCAGCCCGGTTTGCTCTTCTGGCCATGTTATTCGGGAGAGGCTCAGAACTGCCCACACACTTACGGGTGGGAAGTGGAGTATTGCAGCTGGGAGAGCAGAGCTTTCCCCTCTGCTGCTATTGAGTGGCTGGGGAAGGAGGAGGCTCCCCCTTTCAGTCCCAGACCCCCAGCCCTACTATTCCCCCGGGCTGCTTTGGTTGGGGGAAGAGATGGGAAGAGGAGAGGTGGGGAGAGACAGGGACTGGAGTGAAGGAGAGTTGTCCTGGCTTTTCCCTGGGTGGGGGAGGTCACGTGGCAGCTGGCTCCCCAGAACTCCACTTACCAGCTGCCCTTGGCTCTGCTCATAGAATAGTAGAACGGAAGGAACCTTGAGAGGTCATCAAGTCCAGTTCCCTGCCCTCACACAGGGCCAAGCACCATCTAGATCATCCCTGACAGGTGTCTGTCTAACCTGCTCTTAAATATCCCCAGTGATGGAGATTCCACAACCTCCCTAGGCAATTTATTCCAGTGTTTAACCTCCCTAAAAGCTAGGAAGTTTTTCCTAATGTCCAACCTAAACCTCCTTTGCTGCAATGTATGCCTCTTGTCCTATCATCAGAGGTTAAGGAGAATATTTTTCTCCCTCTTGTTTCTGCAATACTCCTTCCTAGACAGTCGCTGCCCATTTTGTATGTCTGAAACTGATTGTTCCTCCCTAAGTCAAGTACTTTGCATTTGTCCTTACTAAATTGCGTCCTATTTGCCTCAGACCATTTCTCCAATTTGTCCAGATCATTTTGAATTATGATCCTATCATCCAAAGCATTCACAGCCCCTCCCAGCTTGGTGTCATCTGCAAATTTTATAAGCGTGCTTTTCATCATCTAAATCGTCCCAAAACTGATCCCTATGGAACTCTTTTTGTTATGCCCTTCCATTGGTAATTACCCAACAATGGTTGGATCCAGTTATGCACGCACCTTATAGTAGTCCCATCTACTTTGTATTTCCCTAGTTTATTAATAAGGTGGTCAAGCGAGACTGTATCACATTACAGAGGAGAAAAAGAGAGGCAACCATTACTAAAACACACCACAATGAAGCATTTGGAATCAAAGCAGTCTATCATGTATTTATTTATTTATGAAATGCCCAATGTCAACAAACCTCTAGATTGGGGTGGCCAGCCTATGGCTCCGGAGCCACACAAGGCTCTTCAGAAGTTAATATCCAGCTCTGTGCACAGGCACTGACTCTGGGACTGGAGCTAGAGGAGTCAACTTTCCAAAATGCCAGGGGGTGCTCACTACTCAAACCCCAGCTCTGTCCCAGACTCTAGCCATGCTCCACCTCTTTCCTCAAGGCCCCACCCCTTCTCCAGAGCCTGCCATGCCTCTGCTCTTCTCCCCACCCTCCAGAACTTCCTGCATGCAGCTAAACAGCTAGAGGGGAGTGGAGATGCTGATCGGCAGGTGGGAGGCACTGAGAATAGGAGGGGGGAGCTGATAGAGGGCTGCTGGCATATTACTGGGACTCTTTGGCAACGTATATTGGTAAATGCTGTCTCCTTCTCAGGTTCAGGTTGGCCACCCCTGCTCTAGACTCATAACACAGAGCGGTCTGTGTGTTAACTAAAATCTAATATATAGTTCTGTGCTTGGTAATTAGTGTTTTAGTGCAGCTTCTGTGAGCTGCATGTAGAGATGGCACTGGAAGAGGATATTCACGTGCAGTCTGTCACAAGTACTTATAGTGACCCTGCAGAATAACTTTTTGAGGAGGATCTGTAGTAACTAAATTTTGTAGGGGAGAAAAGGCAAAGTAATCTTCCACAGCAAAAATAGCCTTGCACTGCTGAAAAGTTACTACACTGACAGCAACAACTAAACAGATTGTGGAGATTGTAACAACGGGAGAGCACAACACTGTCAAAAGAGACTCCTTCAGTGATAGAGCCTGTAACAACAAAAACACTGATAGTGCATTTTAATCAGCAAAACAGAATGAAGGAGGAAAAGGCTCAGCAAAAAGAGAGTTCTTAAACAGTGCGTGTCAGCTTGGTGATCACAGCAAATTAATATGTCTAATGAAAATTGCACTGAATAATTCAATACATGACTGCAGGGACAGTGTCTTACTCTGATTTATATGCAACAGACTCAGCCTGTCACAATAGCTGATCGGTTCTGGCATGGTCTCCCAAATTTTGACCACCATGGGTTGGGCTTGCCCTCCAGTCCTATGCTAGAGCCCAACTCACCTACCTAAAGATAATAGCTTGGCAAATTCACATCACTCCAGCTGTCAAGAGATGCCACTTTACATCTTAGCCTACTTCATGTAACTGACATCTGCATACACATGGTGAACAAGTCCAAGCTCTTTCAAAACCTCAGCCTCACTTTTGGGTATCTAAAGAGAACAGCCACAAATTAGGTGCTTGAAAGGGAGGGGACCTCTCCTAAAAGTCTGGCGAACAGGTTGCAAGCTTACAACAGAAACATAATCCATAGTTCAAAAGTCAGTAAAACTAATTATTGTTATATTCCCTGCAGAAGGAAGTTCAGTGTTACTCAAAGAAATGACACCAGCACTGGCATAAAAGGGAGTCAAAGTCTGTATCGACTTTGTATCAAAGCGGATGGACCTGGGATGGGTACATTCATTTGGGGAAGAGAAATGAGGTAGAAGGATGTTCATCTGATTTGTGCCAACAGGAGACTGGTCGCGTCAGAAGTGGGATTTGAAGGCATCTGCCACAACTGTATTCAGTGCCAGTCAATTCAATTCCTCCTGCTGTGTAACCACTGAGCTAAAAATACCTGGAATTCCTTGAACAAGTATTTTTCCGCTATTGATAAACTGAGTACCATGAAGTTTAGTTGTTGTGTGAGAAGGGAGGAACTTTCGGAGGAGACTTGAAAAACCAAATTTCTGTCTTTTTGGTGTGGAACCTTAAAACTGTCAGTGCACCCACCAAAACACATCATTTCCCTCATATGGTCCATTGGGAATAGGGAGCAAAGTGGTGGTTGTGGGGATAAAGTGGGTGGACTGGGGGATGGAGTTGGAAGGACCAAAGGGGTGGAGGGTGCAATGGGGGTGGGAGAAGATCTGGGGTCTAAAATGGATGGGCTGACAAAAGGAGAAGATGCCTTCCTGTGGGGGAGAGGCACATTAGGGGGCTGGGGTTGGAGGGACTGGTCAGGAAGGTGGGGTGTCACTCAGCTGCAGGGCAGGGGGATGCATCAAGTGGCTGGTACTTACTGGAGAATGTGACACAAACTGCTCCCTCCTGGCCCCTGGCCCAAAGGGTTGGCTGGGCTCAGCTCCCCAGGCATTGTCACATGTAGGACTGCAGAGCTGCGGAGGTTTGGCCCAGTTTCTTCATGGAGTCCCAACTGGGCCAAATTTGCATGAATGGATTCATGACCTGGCACATGTAGGTGCAGCACCACTCACTCACATTTGACTCAGCTGGCCCCCTTGTCATGACAGAGGGGTGGCTGGGCCAAATTTAAGAGATGCTGCAACCCCGTGCACTAGATTGCAACTCCTGGAAAATGGAGCTGAGCCCAGTCAGCCCACAACTCTGACACATTCTAGTGACTTAGTTTTGGATCACAACCCACAGACCGAGAAACCGGGATCTAATGCAAGTGAATTTGAATGCTAAGTGTGTTTCTGTGTTCTCTGTGGAGACCTGCAGCCCATTTATCTATCTTGGCAAGTATAGGCTACATCTACTTTCATAGAAAAGAGGAGACTAAGGAGGGATATGATAGAGGTCTTTAAAATCAGGACTGGTGTGGAAAAAGTGAATACGGAAAAGTTATTTACTAGTTCCCATAACATAAGAACTAAGGGGTCACCAAATGAAATTAATAGGTAGCAGGTTTAAAACAAACAAAAGGAAGTTTTTCTTCACACAGCGCATAGTCAACCTGTGGAACTCCTTGTCAGAGGATATTGTGAAGACCAGAACTTTAACAGGGTTCAAAAAAGAGCTAGATAAATTCATAGAAGTTAGGTCCATCAATGGCTATTAGCCAGGATGGGTAGGAATGGTGTCCCTAACCTCTGTTTGTCAAAGGCTGGGAATGGATGACAGGACTCAGATCACGAGGATTCCCTGTTCTGTTCACTCCCTCTGGGGAATCTGGTATTGGCCACTTTTGGAAGACAGACTATTGAGCTAGAGGGAACTTTGATCAGAGCCAGTATGGCCGTTCTTATGTTCAATTTTAAAACAAAATTATTGGTTTGTTTTCAGTCCCCATGAGGGCAGGGGACTGGACTCGATGACCTCTCGAGGTTCCTTCCAGTCCTAGTATGATTCTATAGATGCTGAAATGAGGCATCTGGGGGGTACAGCAGCACGCCCCACCTTGAAGTGATTTCCATTATATCAAGGGTTTCTAGTTAGGTTTAAGAGCTCTCGGCACCCCCACTATAAAAATTGTTCCAGTACCCCTCTTTGCTTTTATATGAAGATTCAAGGAGGGGAGGCAGATATTTCCTACAATGCCACCACTAACAAACAATTCCAAATCTGAGGAGAGTTAGTCACTGAGGTGGAGGAAAAGACAAAACATGCCACACATTAATGTGATAGCAGGAAACAACAGTCTTAAAACACAACACGCAAATAATTGCTGTTAACAACTAACACATAAAATAGAACCCATGCCAATAACACTGAGATTATAACCATTGTTAATTCAAGCTCAGTATAGTATGAGAGATACAACTCAGCAATATGGCAATTTCTTTTTTAAATGTTTGTTTAGGATGCTACTTGATATCAGATTTATGTCAAAATAAACTTTAGAAAGATGACAGATGATGCTACCTGCCTTTCCCATTTCTGGTAGGCAAATGGATAGCTTTTTCTAACCCTGTCCCAGCTGAATTTTTCAAACAGAAAGGCTAGATTCTGTTCTTTGTAAGATGATGTAAAAATCAGATGTAAATTCATTGAAGTCACATTATTTACTCTGTCTCTATCAGTTTAATTAAAATAAAAATACAGACAAAAACCACGTTTTCAGAAGGAGCTTTAGTTTTTGGCAAACTAAATTTGTAAAAATATTGTTTGAAATTAAAGGAATGCTCTGGTGATTATTTCTTACTAGAAGATGTACCATGTTGCTCGGGAGCTTAACTCTAATAAGTTTTGTTTTTCTTCATTTAAAATCATTGTTCTGGGATGGTACTGGGGATGAGGGATTCCATATGCAGGCTGCTCCAGGTAGAGAGGACAACTCCAGCCCTCTTTCATCTGAGCAACTTGGGGCCAGGTGAGAAGTGCCTGTCTGTGGCCCTAGGGTTGCCAGGTGTCCGGTATTGGATCAGATAGCCCAGTATTTGCGGCATGTGTCTGGTTTTAAAAACAAAACAAAAAAAACCAACCTACCAGAAAATACCGGACATATAAAATGTCTGGTATTTTCTGTTTTTCTCGGACAGAAGGCCACTTGGGACTTTCTTCCCTCACCGCATCTGGCGGGAGCAGGAGACGTGCAGGAGTGTGTGGGAATTTAAAGGGGCCGTGACTTTTTTTTTTTTTTTTTTTTTGTGCGGGGTTTTTTTGTTCAACCAATTTTTTTCCCCACAGTTTCACAAAAAATACCAAACGCTATCTGGCAACCCTATGTGGCCCCGCAACTGCAGCAGGCAAAGCTATGGGAGGAGTGAATGTCCCCCGGCTGGGTGACAGACAGACACACAAACACAAACTCACTCTCTGAAGTATATAGTAGATAGTGTTCCTTTTTTTCTCCACCTCTGCCCGCTGCTGACCCATTGGGGTTATAGTTGCCTTGGTCCCCATCTCTGGCTCCTTGCTGCCCCCTGTGGTCATTCTGCAGGATACCTGCCCCTACTGCCAGATCTCTCTCTTTCCATTTTATGAGAAACAACTGAATTCCAGGCATATCCCATTGTCCTGGCACAACCAAACCCTGACCTTGCTTTAAGTTATGATAAGAGGAAGCTGCCTACCAAATTTAGTAGCTAAACCTTAAAGTTTATATCGGATGTGAAGCAGTCCCTAATATGTTTAAGAAAACACAAAGCTATCATAAAATAATATAACAAACTTCTATATACTTGCCTGTGAGAAACTATGTTCTTCCTTTGCTTCTGTGACAGTCCGCACCACATGTATATTTTTAATTGACATGATAATTAAATCAAATTAAAAGTGCACTCAAATTATTTTACTCATTTATAATTAACAATGAGAGGGGGTTTTTTAAATCACAACTTAAGTATATAGCATTAATATGACTTTAGACTGCATGCACATTTGGTGTGAGCTACTAGCTATCAGAAAACAAAATAAAACTATGTGAACTCAAAGACCTGCTCTACAATTAAAGATATAATGACTTCAGCACAGAAAAGTAGAAATTAGTCATTCTAAACTACGATGCTGAAGATCAAAAGAACATAAGTAAGATTAAATTTTCCATCGAAGCATATTTTAAGGATGAATTTAGCCACCAGAAGTCTTTTCTTCAGACCATTTCTCACATCCTAAATCACCCAAGACACAGATCTGCACAGCTAAATATAAACTGCAGCACAGTAACAGAAATGGGTTAGGGAATGTCAGTCATTCATCACACATATAGTGTTGATGTGAACTTTAGAAGCACCTATATATATTCAACCAGAAATAGAGATAAAACCACCAGTCTTCTTTACCTTGTACTCTCAATTAAATTGCTCATATGACATATACTCTTAATAGGAATAGACACATTGTTGGGGGAAAGTTTTAAGATGCATTTTTTCATGTACATTATGTGCCACAAAACCAGCTAGTCTCAATCTTTGACTTTTTCAGAAAGCTCTGGAGAGATTTCTCAAAGGTGCCACTTAAGAAAAAGATGCTTAGAGACATTCAGGGGGGGATTTATTATAAAAGATTTTGTTGGCTCTCTTTCTTAAAGAAAACTATAGCAATGATGCTCAAAGCAGTTTGTGAAGAACAGAAAAGTCTGGCCCTCGGCCTTGATCTCCAGTTCTGTAAATCCCTCTTAGTGTGTGCATACTGTGTTTCTACAGGAGAAAAAAAAAATCAATAAAGTATTCTTATAAACTCATAAAACAGGATTAATACAGAGAATTTTTTACTTTCCAAAATTTGTTTTCAACTCGCTGTTGGCTTTAAATACACTAAACCCATTGTACCCTGCTAGAATCAGGTTTCTGGGAAAAGAACTTCCAATGTACATACAATGTTTATTACATTAGTTGATCCTATTATTTCTTACATTCCTCTCTTAGTGAGTCATGAGCTTTATAAATCACCAGCATGTCTCAGTGCTGATCTGGAGGGACCATCACCAAGGGCAAGAGGGTTGTTCAAACTCCATACCTCTTTGTGCTTTGTTGAGGGCACTAACAATGGTGCCATAAACCAGGTTTTGTGATACGAATAGGTGGCACTTAAGAACCCGGTAGAAAACCATCAATTCATTTCACACAGGCCACAGAACAGTTATTAGACAGTAGTGACTTTCAGTCACTGCCAATGTAGGGCTGATTTCAACCAGAGACTTAGTGAGAAATGGGTCCATATTTCATAACCGCTGAGATATAAAAACAAAGAATCTATAAACTAAATTTTAGAATGAAATTCTGACTGAATGACAATCTGTAGTCATATAACAGTGGAGGAAAATTTGAAAAGGGATTTACAGAATGTATAACATGGATAATGATGTGCATGTCTGAGATCAGAACGTAAGTTCAATTAAACAGCTGCCAAAATGAAAGCTATGATAACAAATTCCAGAACAATACACTAATAGGAGACTTATCACAAATCAAAGCATTAGATAATTCTTCAGGGAACATGAATAAGGATTACAGTGTGCATGATATCTGAATAGTTATTTGATGGAATTTAGGAAAAGAAATCTGATTGTTTTAGGGAAGGAAACTAAAAATAATGCTAGACTGAAAATAATTCTCTCTAAATTGCTTTCAGAATGATTTCACATACCAACCTTTTGTCTTTCTCCTTTTAATATGTTTGCCAATACAATATTATGTTCTGTAATCTTTGCTATAACCTTTTCTCAAATCTATATAATATTTCATATTCACTTATACACACCACTTCTATTAGTTAGCTGGAAATTTTCAGCCCAAAATGTAAATGTTTCAGAAATCTACAAATGTGTAAAAAGTGGAACTGGTCAGTGAAAAGATTTGGGGCTTTGTGATTAGTGATACAAGGCACTAGCAATGACAGACACTTTGCATGTATAAAGCTTTGGTCACTCAAGAACCTCAAAGTATTTTAGAAAAGTGAATTAATTCTCACAAACCCACCCATTGTCTCTTTCCATCTCCCACCCCTACAAAGGTACGATAGCACTGGTTTTTTCCTAGTGCACAGATGGATAAACTGAGACAGAGCGAGTCTAAAGCCTACTTTGTGTCTTTAAGGCACAACTCTAAGCAGCAGAAGAGTAACATGGCTTCAGCAGAAACCAGTTAGGACTGGACCTCAAGGCTTCCTGATACAACACAGCTCAGGAAAGTTTCACAAACCTCATTATCCTTTAGGTCCGTGAACCCTATTCTCTTTGGTGCAAAGTACATCCCCAGGAACATGTGCTTAGATTGTCAGCTTTTTGGGGCATGTATTTGTACAGCCCCAGCACAACGTAGTCTTGATCTATGGGTAGGTGCTTCAATATTATAAGTACTAGGTAATAATGACAGATACATATTATATGTATAGACTTTTCTATGCCACTGATCCCAGTGCCACTGCACAGCTTAATTATATTAATGAATGTGCCATAAGGCTACCCTGGCAGGGAGGGACAGGACAAATTTTATACCACAAGGTACACAGAACTCAAACAAGGAGCCAAACTGCAGTTGCTCATACAGCATCCATCACAATCTTATAAAACTGAGCATTACAATCAGGCAAGTCACATTTTTAAGAGCAACTATCATCTCCTAGATCACACACAGGAAAGCTTTGAGTTTCTTCTACACTATATTTTTAACAGAGACTATTAACCAGCAATTTGCTACTCAATTCAACCCTACTGAAATCAAGTCTTACAATAAATATGGACAAATAAACAGCCAGCCATGAGCTTGGCCATTAAGGTTGCCAGGTGTCCAGTTTTCACCCGGACTGTCCGTTACTCGGGTCCCTCATCCGGTAAAAAACCCCAGAAAATACCGGATATGTTAAATGTCAGGTATTTCCTG
>JANRFK010006656.1:4980927-4996921 GCA_030068395.1 Apalone spinifera | reverse complement strand
TTTCCGTTAAAAGCATTTGCAGAAAATCATGCCAGTCTAGACGTAGCCATAATGATGTCCTTCAAGGCTGGTGGCTGAAGTAACCTCAGCATCAGAATTGAAATCTTAAATGCCAGGGACTCCCAAGCTGTAATTCCAAGAAGGCGGACACAGAGCTTCATCCTCTGGAGTTAGAAAAATTGAATTTTAGCTTTAAAAAACTAAACTAGGGGATGGAGGAAGTGGGAGCTGATTCTCTGATGCAGTGCACCTTATGAAAACTTTTCTAGCAGGCAACGCAGTGTAAAATGCGAGTAGAATGCTCCTTTGCTTATTTGGTAGCATTTTACATTTGCTTTACATCCATGTAAATGACTGCACAAGGCAAAGGCTGGAGTGTCAGGGCCTAGGGTCCTGCAGTGCAGACAAAAGCCCTTAATTTTTGAAGTCTTATCTGAAAGACTTCCCCACGACTTTTCATGTGCACATGCAGTGAACAAAGTGCAGGTCAGTGAACCATCTCTGATGCTCAATTGTACTGTTTGGATTTGGAAGCTGTGAATTTCCTGCAATATCTTTGGAAGATCTTACTTGTCTTAAGTTTACGTATCATCATGGGTCAGGGATTGTATGAAATACCATGGGGGAGGGAGATCACAGCCTTCTGGGGACTAAAATGCTGAGGGATAATTAGGCAAATTTCCTCAAGCTGTAACACGTCCAGAGAAATACCACCACTAGGGAGACTCATATACTGGTTCAAACTGGATACTCCAGAGATCAACAGATGGAAAAGGGCTTTGGGACAAATAGCCTGAGTTTAAACTGATTCAGAGGCAGATCTTCTTTCTGATCCAGCAAACAGGATCTTCTGTCCAGGGGGGCCTCATTCCTTTCTGGGAAGGGCTGTAAGGACTGAAGTTGAGAAGGCATCTGGTAAGCTTTTTAGCCTGTATGTAGGTCTTTTTATTATTTTCTCAGTACTATTTTCTCCAAATGTGCTTCCTAAGAAAGAGCTGTGGTGTAACACAACTGTGGATAATTATGCTTATAGTCTCTGAGGAGAAAGTGAATGGCAGACACTTATCTGTTTACAAAGTCTGGCTTGCTGGGGATCTCTTGGCATATAAGCAGGGAAATATGCAGCTTGGAAAATCCCCAATCAGAAGAGGGAGCGATGTGGGTCTCCGCCCAAGAGACATGACTGCTGCAGAACCTAGAAGTGGGTACCTGGCTGGGCCACAGAAAGGGAATGGAGGTGTAATTTCCTTGAACTGTGACAAGAGGGATGCAGTCACAGAAGACCCCTTGAGATTTGTTCCTCAGTGTGCTGATCATGTAACTGATACCTTCCTTCTTGCTCTCTCGGGCTCCTTACTACCCTGTCCTGCTGGGCCAGACAAAGTACAGAGTTGGGTAATGCCCTTCTACCCCGTAAGAGCAATGCAGACACTGAACCCCTTCAGCTCTGGGAGAATTCAGCTCTAGGGCACAGCACCCAGGAAACCAACATGAAATTAACAAAGATGCTAATTACCTTACCCATTACAAAGACAGCTTCCCCAATTAGCACGCCTAGTATCATTATCTCATAGATACTAGCCCTCCCTCTCAGCCCCCCTTGTGTTCTAAATCTGATTTGTCAGTTTTATCGTGTTCATTTTTGTTCATTGTATTCCTTTGGTCATACCAATTCTCTTCCAGAATTTGATCTGAGGAAGTGGGTCTGGCCAACGAAAGCTCATCACCTAACAAACCATCTTGTTAGTTTTTAAAGTGCTGCATAGTCCTTTCTTTTGTTTCACCAAATCTGTTTTTCTCTGTGTAAAAGTTTTACACAGTGCAAGCTCATCGGGTAAGCTCCCTTTATCAGTGAAAGAGAAATATGCACAACGGTTGCTTCCCCCAGGTAACAATTATTTACACTGGGCATGATAGTAAACAAAAGTGCTTTTATTAAGTACAAACAGTAGGATTTAAGTGGTTGCAAATGAAAACAGACCGATCAAAGTAAGTTGCTAAATTAAAATGATTAGAAAATGCATAGCTTGTTCTAATTTGCTAAGAAACTTGTCACATGCAAATTCTTACCCTAAATAACCATTCTTATTTCAGGTCTAAGTTTCAAGTTAGAGATGATCTTTTACCATGAGTTAGGTCTCCAGCCTTTTATTTCTAAACAGCGGTAGTGTGGACACTCTGTTGCTGCTATTTTGAAATAACTACTCTCCAGAGTAATTCAAACTAAGTACTCCCAAGTGCTTCCTGGGTCTTTCAGTCAAGGTAGCACATCCACATTAATGAAGCCTGCCTCAGACTAATTTCAAAGCTTCCCTATAGTGAGGACACACTACTTTGATTTTGTTATTTCGGGAGTTATTAAATCGATTTTAGTTATTTTGAAATAGTTTCCCAGTGTAGATGTGCCCTGAAGAGCAGAGTAGAAGCTGAATCATGTGGCCCAATAGGTTTAAAAAGCAAGAGACAGGCCTTTGATTGGTTGAATTGTTTTTTGTGTGTGTGCAAGTAGAGACACATAGTTCATAGCACATAGTGGGGGAGACAAAAACAGTCAGACAGAAGCAGGGAGAAAAAGCCAGACAGACACAGCCTAGAACCACAATAATGTGACCTTGAGGTAAAATGAAGAGAAAAAGCTGGATGCAGAGTCCTGGCTGGAAAGATAAGGGGAAGAGTGAACAAAGGAACTGTCTCCTACTTTTTGATTCTACTCTGTTCAGAGAAGTAGTACTTTGCACATGCCCTATAAATAAACTATATTGCATTAAAGAAAATACCAGATTCCACCATTAATTTCAACTCCCAACCAGAGCATTCACAAGGAAAGGGGTCAAACTTTGACTTGGGTTAAAAGAAAACAATATTGAAAAGTACAGGCTGGTGCATGTTGTACTGTTTTCTTTGGTCTTTACTGGATAGCAACAGTTCTGCTCAATGATATTTCATTGTTATACGTTGGTTTTCAACCATTTTTTATTTGTGGACCCCCCCAAAAATTAAATAGAGGTATGGACCCCTTTGGAACTCTTAGTCTGCAGACTCCAGGGTCCAGAGATCATGGTTGAAAATTATGGTTCTATGGTAACCACAATCTTTCCTGGACCCCTGGGCTTAGATATATTCTGCAGAGCCCCTATTTCTCCCCCCGCCCAGGGTCCACGGACCACAGGTTGAAGACCACTGTATTAACAGAACCCTTGAAAGTGGCAGGGGTATATACTTTGGGAATTAGAGTATCTGAGTTTTATCTCAGCTGTAATGAAACCGGCTGAAATCTACTCACCATAGGCAAGTAGAAACAGCGATTTGTTGCTGTTTCTACTTGCCTATGTTTGTTGCTCTGGTAATCACAGCTTACATGCAAGATATCATCCATTCAGCGTGGATGCTCTCTGTTGAAAAAGCAGATTGCTTTTTTGATGCGCTTTGGCAGTGTGGACGCTCTCTTTCGGAAGAAGTTTTTTCGGAAGATCTCTTCTGGAAAAGCTTCTTCCGAAAGAAGCCTGCAGTCTAGACATAGCCTGAGAAACTTTTTTCTTTCCCCCTCCCTTTAGTGTTGACAAAGAGCTACTGTGGACACTGCTGTTTGTTTTGATAGAACTGACTCCCATCAGTGTCCCTCGGTGTCTGATCTGACTGCTCTGCTCAGTGTTTTATCTGTGAAACCCTACAGGCATGTGCCCCTCCCCTTTCAAAGCTCCAGGAAGCATCTGACAGCTGGGTGAGCTGCTCCCTTTGGGGAACAAATAGCAAATAATTGGAATGCTCCTGTTCTGCCCTACACTAGGAACACAGCAGCAGGCAGGCTGCTGCTGCAGGGCGAGGGGGCACAGATTGCAGTGCTGCTTTGACATTCCTCAGCAGGGAGAGCTCACAGAGCTACTCCGGGTGCCACTCCCAGCAGCTGAGGAGGCTGTGGGAGAGCTCAGAGAGAATCCCAAGATGCACAGGGATCAGCTCTACCTTCCCACAATGCAGCACAGTGGGATTCACACCCACAGTGCACTGCTCGCACTGTGGATGATGGTGCCCCCAGTGTGGACATGATCTGTTGACACAGGGAGCAAGTGTGAACATCCTCTGGTGATTTTCGTTTTGTCAACTTTTGGATGTCAACATAAGTTTTGTTGACAAAACTTGGTAGTGTAGACATACCCATATAGGCTTAGTTTACATCGCAACTTCTTGGTAGCATAGTAGGTTGGCTAGGATTGTGAAAAAAAAATCACATTCCATAGCTAACATAGTTTAATAGCAAAACCTCTGGCAGGCATAACTATACTGACAGAAAAGTGGTTCTCTCTGCTTTCCTAATGGGGAGATGGTGTGGTTATGACAACAGAAATCTCCAGTAGGGGGCTCCACCAGCAAAGGCTCTGTAGCGAAGATGAGTGCTTATTGCCAAAATCCAAAAAGGATGCATTTTTAAAACAGTTTGCTGGTGTTGCTACTCCCAGTAACGTGGGTGTTTATCTGAGAAGGGAGGATTTTTTTTCCTGCAACGTACTATTATAAATGAGTGTATCATGAAGCACCGGCCAAGTATCATTAATATTCACTCTGGAAAAAAATTGCTCTGGTAGCGAATGTGCTTGTTCAGGTTTTCTCTTTGCTGACAAATACAGAACGTGTTCTACTTGTTTATAGCCATGCATCTTAAATAAGTATTGTGGATTAGGGAAAACCTCAAAGGTTGTGAGTGATTAAATGAACAGGTGGAACATTTCAGGTGTGGCAGAAGAAGTCCCTGCACTGGGCTGTTATAAGTAACATGCCTGGCACTTAATTCACTCATCATTTTTATAATGAAACAGGCACCTAAGTGAAAAACTATAACAAACTTGGACTATCCTACTAAACAGAGAGATGTGGTTACTTTAGTCCCAGGGCATGCTTTGTACCTGGTGTAGACATAGATATCTGTACTTACGATAGCATTCTGCACCCCTGCATAAGATGGAAGGTAGAGGACAAACAGGTCCCTGCCCAATCCCATTCTGCCTTGTAGTAGCTAGAAATGCTCTCTTATGGCCAGCACACAATCTCTCAGTAAATCCCTACAAGTTCTGGCTATTAGCTAATGCCCTGTTGGGAACTGGGTAGTAACCATAGTATTTCTAATTATTTATAACTCACAGATTTACTCAGCATTGCTTGGGTCTGTAACTCAATTAAGGTTTTATTTAATAAAGGGAATATGTACATGTTTTATTTAAATGATTGTTATTTTTCAAAACTGCAGTATAATTGTTATTAAGTCAATTTTCATTTCAAAAGTTAAAACTTTTCCATTTATTTTTTTAGTAATTTTTTGTAAATGGGAATTCCACCAAGTGTATTTATTTTCTTCATCCCTAAAACTCTTATCATTTGCTATGTTTTAACAAAAAAGGGCTATAGTCAATTTAGTTTCCAAAAACATTTGCCAAAATAGAGCACTAGTCCAAATTTCTCTGTTTTATCTCTTTTCTGTAAGATTTATTGAGAAGCAATCCTATTCCAGGTTCATCCTATTTTTCTGATTTAGCTTTGTTCAATCTCTTTTACCATTCACTCAGTTATGTCAGTTTTGAGGACTGTACTTGATTTGGTGCTTCTGTTTCTTTTCTGTTTGGTTTGTTGAGAAGCAATCTTGTTCCAGGCACATCCCATTTTCCTGGCACAACCAAACCCTTACATTGCTTTAAGTTGTGATCAGAGGAGGCTATATACCAAATTTGGTCCTAGGAGATCTTACTGTTTAGGAGATCTTGAACAAATGAACTCACAAATGGACAGATGCTCAAGCTTTCTCAAATATATAGTAGATTAAAATATGTGCATCAAACTGGTCACTGGAATAAGTTTCTTGCACCTGTTGCATAAAGCAGACCTCATCGCTTCCATTAGAACCCATTCAGGTCTAACCTCTATTTAGTGAAAGTTCAAAAAAGTTTATTTATTTATTTATTTATTTAAATATTTTTACCCCTCCTTTCTATTTAAAATATTCAAGGCAGCTTAGAAAAAAAATACAAATGTATATAAAAATTTAAAATATGAGACCCCAGAGGGACATAACCAGCTAAAAACATATAGAGAGGAGGAACACACACATACCGACTCAGACATTAATAAAAGCACGAATAAAAAGGGTGGTTTTAGCCTGACGCCGAAACAACGCTAGCGTTAGTGCCATGCGAATATCCCGAAGAAGAGAATTCCAGTTGCAATTGGATGAGGATGATCTTTCAGCTAAGGGAGTAGACAAAATGGATCATACGCTGTATTAAAAGTCTCAGAGGGGTAGCTGTGTTAGTCTATAACTTTAAAAAAAGAGTAGTCCTGTAGATCCTAAGAGACTAACAAATACATATATAGCATCATGAGCTTTCCTGGGCAAAACCCATTTCTTCAGATGAGAGATTATATGACTACTCATATACAGGGGATCCTTGCTATAAGTCCAAGATACGTTCCAAAAAACTTGGACTTATAGCGAAACAACTTAAAGCAGGGAATTTTTTCCCGCGGCTGACTTCCATTTAAGCAAATTGGGGGGAGTGTTTTGCACAATTTATAGCAGGGAATGGAAGGACTTATAACACATCAGTTCCTACAAATATCAACGACTTTAGTGTGGAACGGATGTATATCAGGGTGACTGATAGCGGGGACCCCCTGAATGCTATTATGATTGGTATAACTGCAGTTATACCAGTCAGACACTAGATGGCCCACTCTTCCCCAAAGTGACCTGTAATATGACTAACAAAAAACGTGTAGATGGTATCATGAGCTTTCGTGGACACAGCTCACTTCTTCAGATGACCAGAGTCTATAAAGTGCTACCAGACCATTTGTTGTTTTTTCTGTACAGACTAACTTGGCTACCCCCTGAAGCTTCTGTAATATGATTAACAGCTAGTCCATGGGTAATGTGTGTGCTATAGAACTGGTTGAAATGTTTCTACTTAAAACAAATTTTGCCATCCCTCCCCCCCCCCAAAAAAATGATGTTTTGAATAAATGAAAATGATTTGTTGGAGCGTGCTGGGTCCTTTGAAATTTCAAGTTTTTCTATGAAAAATGTCAACATTAAAAGATCTGAAGAAGAGCTCTGTGTAGCTCACAAGGTTCTCTTACCAGCAGACATTGGTCCAGTAAAAGATATTACCTCACCCGCCTTTTCTCACTAACATTAAAAATGGCTTTTAGTGTCATGGGTGGGGGAGAGGGGGTGTAGAAGCGCTCAACTTTCACTTTTTTAGCTCCACCTTTCTTTTCTTTCCAACCTGAAAAAAATAACAAAAGGGACAAATGGCTAAAATTAATATTTAAAAAAAAACAACCTTTTGAATTTTTTTTGTTGAAAAAACGAACAAGTCTCAAATTAAACAAAACCAATCTTTCTTTTACCAGATCCAATGCTGGAGGCCTCACCAGCCATGCAAAGGGGACACCTACCTGGAAAATGTGACACTGACTCAGAAGCACCATTGCTCCCTTCCCCCCGATACGCCTCACCTCCTCCCCCAAGCATACCCCATTCCCACTCTTTTCCCTCCCTCCCAGAGCATCATGGATGCTGTAAAACAGCTGTTCATGGTGGATGGGAGGCACTGGGAGAGAGGGGGAGGAGTTGGTTAGCAGGGCCACGACACATGAGAGGTACTGAGGGAAAAGGGGATTTTGGCTGCCTGGCAGGTGCTGAGCATCTGCTAATTTTTTCCTCGTGGGTGCTCCAGCCTGTGCATCGGTGGGAGCACCATAATAATGTAAACACTTATTAAGTTAGGTCAAGGTAAGCTGCCTTACGTCAACCTAAATCTGTAGTGTGAACCAGGCCTGAGAGACGTAGCTATGCTGATGTATGTTCCTAGTTTAGACCAGCCCAAACAGAGTCATACTGTACTACCAAAGAACTTTCTGTGCCTGATTTTTCTCTGGTCTTTCACGTGGGCTATCATTTTACAAAGGTGCAAAGTGCATGCAGACAAGTTTAAAATGTCACAGGACCTGATCTGGTAGCATTTTACACCCACTTTGCACAGAAGGAAGTAACACCCGGTGCAAGGAAGAACATATCTAGATTAGAATAACAAGGGTATTTTTCAAACATGTCAAAATGTTTTAGCAAGGAAGTTTTAAAACAAATGTAGGCAGGGCAAGTTGTATTTGAAAATGCATTAGCTGGTCAAAGGGAACCCTAGAGGAGCTGAATAGCCTGGTAGACCTCCATTGCAACTGGGCCACTGAAACTGGTTCCCAAGCAGTGTTTGCTCTAAGCTGAGCACGTGGGTGGCTGCCCATGAGAGATTCAAATCTGCCAGCTGATTAGCAGAGCACCCACAGCCAGCAGCATGTGTTTCTACTGCTGGTGCACATGAAATTTATTCCACACAGAGATGGAAAAATTAGGGAGAACACTGTTCCCAAGGACTGACAGTAATCTGGATGACATGTTTTCATAATAGGATTGCCACTTGCTTCTCCACACAGAGGGAAATTCTCATTCTGGTGTTCTCTTGCTTCAGGGATGGGGCAAGCTCAGCCCACAATTCCAGCAACGTAGCCTTCCCCAGCCCCTGTTGGATTCCAGAGCGACCCAGTTCCACCACTCAGTGTTCATTTAATAGGTAGCAGGTTTAAAAGAAAAGGAAGTACTATTTCACGCAGCGCACAGTCAACCCGTGGAACTCCTTGCCAGAGGAGGTTGTGAAGACCAGGACTTTAACGGGGTTCCAAAGAGAACTAGATAAATTCATGGAGGTTAGGTCCATCAATACTTATTAGCCAGGATGGGTAGGAACAGTGTCCCTAGCCTCTGTTTGTCAGAGGTTGTGACAGGAAAGGGGTCACTTGATTCACTGTTCTGTTCACTCCCTCTGGGGCATCTGGCATTTGCCACTGTCGGAAGACAGGACACTGGGCTAGATGGACCTTTGATCTGACTTAGTATGGCCGTTCTTATGTTCATTAGAGAGCCCAAACCAAATACAGCTACACCAAAGCTAGATCTTACAGGAATGCCCAAACAATATCAAAGCACAGGTTCTCTTCTGCCAGCTTGCAGATTCCTCTGGCAACCTCAGTGCTGTGGCCACTGCAATGTAACAGGATGTACTTTCCTATTGCCACAGTGGACAAAAACACACTGGGGGTGTTAAATATCAGTTAATTGAATAGTCAAGTAACCTCAAGACTATTCTATAGTCACAGGGGCCAGGACCGGCAGCCACTGAATCAGAGGCAGCAGCGCAGGGTGCCAGACGGGAGCTGGTACGGGAGGGGAGTCAGTTTGAAAACCAGCTTGCCTTGCAGACCGGCTGCCTGTCGGTTTGTGCTGCTCCTTCTGAGAAAGAGGCAGCAGCACGGAGTGGCAGCAGTCCTTGTCTGGGGGCGGGGGGTCTGAGCTCCTTGACCCGGGGCAAGCCAGAACTGAGCTCGGCTGCCTGCCCACCCAGCTCTTAATACACTGGAAATGCAGAACTGAAACTGGAGTAGATCCCAGACCCAGCGTGAGCCAGGACTGAGCCAGGCTGCCTGCCCACTCAGCTCCTAATATATAGTACTTTAAATGAAGAGCTGCAGGAGGGGTAGATTCTGGACCCGTTGCAAACCAGGTCTGAGCCAGGCTGCTGGCCAGCCTGCTAAAAATTTACTGGCAGACAGAGGGAAATGCATGTAGTCTATAGTATTAACCTGTACGTTTTTGCTTATCAATTAATTGGTTAATCGACTATACTATTACATACCTAGAATGCACTTCATTAATTTGGACCTCATCCTTGCCAGAGATCCATTTGGAAACAGTGCAGGCAGCATCCCTGTAAGCTGAGTGCTTGGGCAGCTGTCCAGGAGAGATTCAGGTGCCGCCCAGATAATTGGCAGGGCACCCACAGCTGGCAACATGTATTTCTGTTGGTGGTGCAGTGCACAGAACAATTTATTCTGTCCACAGATGGAAGAAATTAGAGGGAACATTGGTGGACACCAGCAAATTCAGGAGTCTAGTCTCCACAGCACAAGTTTCCCAGCTAGCAGGGGCAGGAAGGCAGTGCAAGGGACTTTGTGCTACCCAGAGAGTTAAACCAATACTGTATAGTGTCATGTCAATACAAGCCTTGAAATGCGATGTCACCTGTGGCTGAAAGCCTAGCAGTGTGACTGTACTCAGATAAATAGCTCTGTTCATTTAACTAAACCAACCCACTGTAACATTTGTGTTTAGGCAGCACTTGGATCGACAAGCCCTCAGTGTGAATGGCACTCGGCTGAGACCTAGTGTTTAAGATTTCAATGGAGCATTTAAATGCCATTCTGTAAGAGACAGGAATTCCTCGTTAATGTAATCGCTTGCACTGACTTTCTCTTTGTTTGCAAGATAACCACAGACACACTGGCAGGGGCTTAACAGCTGGGCAAGCCATTTGCTCAACATCCAGAGTGAAGGGCTGAGGTCAGGGGAAAGGAGTTGTTTCTGGGGGGAAACCCAAGTAGTATTTCTTGTAATAAAGCTGGCTTTGTGACAAGACTGGCTTGGTGCTGAACTCTTTTGAAATCTTACCATAAGAGTGGGACTGGAAAGGAAACCGTTTTCCTGTCCTGAGAAAAGAAAAGAAACAAAACGAAACCCAACACAAGATTTTGAAACAACATTTCCCAGCCCAAGTCAGGAAAAGGAATTGAAATCTCAAAGAATGTGATGAGCCAAAGAATAACAATCTGGATAAATCGAAACATTTCATTTGTGTGATTTCAAATGGTTTTGTTTCAATTTTAACTTTTTTTTTTCCAAGTTGAAAATTAACCAAAACTAGACAGATTGGTGTTTTCCAAATATTGCAGCAAAAAATTCTCAATCAGCTCTGGTGACTGTTAATATGTTTGGGGCTGAGTGAAACTCACAGAGGCTTAACCCTTGTCTACGCAACACCTGTAACCTAGTGTGACGTAGCGTGGGTACCTTGCTGGTTGCTGTGCTGGGCAGTGGGCTCTGAGTGACCTCCACTGGCTGCTGTCTGCAGCACAGCCCAGCAGGGCAGGGGATAAGTCATTATGCAAAGGGGGTTTCAAACCGGTCTGACCAGTACCCCCAGGGAGAGAAACAAATGAAGGTGGAATGCCGCCCCTGGCTGGGGGACAGGGCTGGAAGAGAGTTAGTTGCTGGCTGGTATCATGGAGGAAGCAGCTGAGCAAGGGGCTGGGATTTAAGGGGCCTGTCCCCCTCCCCATCTCAAGGGGGGCTGAAGCATCCTGGACCTGGCTCCTGTAATCGGATTGCATCTATGCTGTGCTGTATCCTGGAGAAGCAATAAACTCCCTCTGTTCCACTGGCTGGTGGAGTCTGTCCATGCCATTACAGGGGTGCAGGAGACGGGAAAACCCCAACACGCTGTCACACCTAGTCATCAGCTCTCTATCCAAATTGTCACAAAGGGCTCATTTACACTTCAACTTTAACCCAGTAAAGAAACCCACTTATAACACAGCTGTTCCCTAGTCTCCTTACGACACAGTTGTCCTCTGGCCCAGTTACAACACAGATCAGATGTTGAAAACCTTCTCCTCGTAACTGGGCTAAAGTCTTGGCCAGTCCTTACTGCAACATTTTAACCTTGTTACAGCTGAGTCAGGGACCAACTGTGGAGTAACTGGGTCCCTGACTTAGGACACATCTACTACAGACTATATTGACGTAAGCACATAGTATAAATGCAATCTGTTGTGACAGGAGTTTATCTGTGTAGTAACACTGCTTCCCCAAGCAACAGTACCTAGGAAGATGGAAGCATTCTTCCATCTCAGCTGTACCTAAACCAGTGATTACGTCAACCTAACTACAGCTAAAGCTGAGATCCACTGTTTTTGCTGGAGTTCTGAAAATATACCCATTCTTCTGAACTGCTCGCATCAATTTTTGCATCAAATTAATTTTCCATCAAAATTCTTGTTTAGGAGCTTATATGCTTGTGAAAAACATAGGCTAGAAATTCTGGGCCCAATTCCCCACTGCCTTGCCCTTTTTGTAGGACTTTATCCCTGGGCAATATGGGTGTAAATTAAAACATTAGTAAATCATATACCCTTAGCACTCACTTTGCACCGTGTAAATGGCAATGCAAAGGCTGCGTTTAAATTCAGAAAATAGGTTGTGGTTTAAAATGTGTTCATAACATGTTTTAACTATCGGGATTTTAAACAGGACATTAGGCATAGTAAGTATAGCAAAAGCAGAATTTTTTAAAAACTGATCATGGGTTGGCTTTAGGGTTTCTGTTATTCAGTGCGTGTGACTGTTGTCACTTGTGTGTAGTCTCTCTGTGCTGTCCCAGCTGTGCGCAGAAAACTAGCCCAGCAGACCTTGATAATATTGCCACAGATGCAGTTTGTTGGCAAAGGTGCACGGTCGTGTTTATTGCCATCAGGACACAATGCTAGTTTCCTGGATCAATCTGTGGATACACTTGTCCAATGGTAAGGACTCCGCTCAGCAATGGGACTTTTGGCTGCCCCACAAGCTGAACAAAGGGTTAAGGCGAGATACCCCCCTCTTCACCACCTATCTGTACTTTATTCCTGAGGTTTCAGGGAAAACATCACTATTTATCACTTCTGTCAAACCATGTACCTTGTGCTTGGTTAGGTTGTACTTGGGCTAGTCTGCTGGAATGTGTTTGCATATTGAGTTGGTTTTAGCAATGTTAGCAGTATCTGTGCCAAATTATGTTGACATGACCTGATTTTTACTCATTGTGCTGACTTTGGTCCAGGCCTCAAGACTTGCACCAGGCAGTGTATGCCAGGTTCTCTTTCTTTCTCAGTCAGTGAGAATCAGGCCTTGTCTTCATTTACTGGAGGATTGAAGCTCCAGCAATCGATCTTCCAGGGTTCGATTTAGTGGGTCTAGTAAAGACCCGCTAAATCAAACATTGAGGGCACTGTCAACCTCAGTACTCCTCGCAACATAAGGGAAGTCAACAGGAGCATTTTTCCCATCAACTTCCTGCTGTGGGGCTGTCCCAGAAAAATTGATGCAAGGTACATCAACTCCAGCTACACAAATCACGTAGCTGGAAGTTGCATATCTTGCATTGATTTTCTACACCTGTGTGGACCTGGCCACTGACTTAATTTGCTCATTGCTGATTGATGGCAGCTGAGAATCCAATCCAATTCTAGAACAGAAAGTTCCTTGTACTCTACATGTAGTGTCGGGTCCTTATTGTGAATGACGGAGACAGTCAGGCCTGCTTATGTTTTGAAACTATCTTGTTACTCTTGGATGAACCTGCCTCTGCACCTCTTCTTGACTCCCAAAGTGTTTACTGTCTTGTTTCCGATCTTGTTTCCTGAGTTTCTGTACTCCTTCATTCTGTACTTCACTCTTCATTTGTCAGCTTCCAGGTTTACATTTTTCCAGTTATCTTGCATGTTACTGGCCGGGAGTGCAGCTGGGGTCTTCAGTCTCCCTGGCTACCAGTGTAACTGGAATGTTAATTAATAATTCTGTTGATGGCATGTGAGTCAGAACAGACACCAAGGAATCTTCAACATTAACATGAGAAAAAAGCAGCAGCACCCAATCTGAGTCACTTAAGTCAGCCGATGTGATTCACATCACATGGGGAGCTGTCTGGCTAAATAAGGTGTTTTTCACTACCATTTTTCATAGAACATTGGAACTGGAAGGGACCTTGAAAGGACATCAAGTCCAGTCTCCTGCCCTCACGGCAGGACCAATCACCAGACTATCCCTGAGAGATGTCTATCTAACCTGCTCTTAAATATTTTCAGAGATGGAAATTCCACAATCTCCCTAGGCAATTTATTCCAGTGTTTAACCACCTGACAAGAAGTTTTTTCTAAAGTCCAACCTAAACCTCCCTTGCTGCAATTTAAGCCCATTGTTTTTTGTCCTGTCCTCAGAGGCCAAAGAGAACAATTTTTCTCCCTCCTCCCTGTGACACCCTTTTAGATACCTGAAAGCCGCTATCATGTCCCCTCTCAGTCTTCTCCTTTCCAAACTAAACAAGCCCAATTCTATTAATCTTCCCTCATAGCTCTTCCCTCTTCTCTGTTCCAATCAGTAGCCTCCCCAGGAATTGAAATGGGGGGGGGGTTTGAATTTACAAGGGGGGGTGGCAGAGCTGATGAGGGGTGAGACCGTGAGGGTGAAGGTGGGCTGTATGGCACCATAGTTCACAAAACTGGGGAGGTGTTGGGGAAATTCAGGGGGGGTATATACTCCCATGGGGGGGGTGTAAGGAAATCCCTGGTTCCAATGTGCATTTAGGGAAGCTTCTAAATGGGGGAAGAAGGTAACATAATGCAAACGGTACTTCCTCCATTCACAGAAAGGCCTTGTGCTAGGTGATGTAGGAAGTTTGTGGCAGATCTAGGAAGAGAGCCCTGCTCTCTGAAGCATTAGGTCCCAGTTGAAGCCAAAAAACCACCTCACCTCTCAGATAAGCAGCATCACATCTATGGTGCCTGTGTTGTCTCTATAAAACATACTCGAGTGGATCCAGAGCTTTGAGATCTACAGATACCAACACAGCAGGGCCTAATTCTCTTGGCACCTTGTCCAGATATACGGTGAGTGTTAAAATAAATGCTTCTATCCTGATTTCATCCATTTAGCAGTGCAAGGTGCAGGACACGGGAAGCCATATCTGGCTTGTGCTTACACCAGGAGTAAAGGTGGCTTTTCAATAGTGAAATACCTAGTCTGCAGCAAAATCCTAGTGTAAACAAGTTAAATTGTTATTTTACCTTGATGTAAGCTAGATGTTACCACTCAACCAGACACATCTAGCTTACAGTTTTTACCCTGCCACCCATCAAAGTCCACATCAAATCAATAGCGAAATCTAATTCCTGAGTGGGAATCTCTGACTTTTCCTCGTTTTTGGGGTCAAAACTGTGCTTAGGTGAAGGTTCTGGTTTTTGAGTGGCTGGAGCAGGTAGGGGTTAGGGACGAGGGGGAGGGGTTAATATTGTGAATGTCTGTCTTCTAGTGGAAAAGATTTTGCAAAGAGGAAAGTTTTACAACATTCTGTCGCTATGATCAAACTGTATTCACCTGATCGCCAGAAGTTTGTTTCACCACCAGACCCTCTTGACTATGAATGCTATACCTCTCAGATTCTTAGGTCAGGACTTTGTGAGCTGTATTGTCTTGGAGGAGAGCAGCTGAGGTGGTCGATCAAAGCTACGCTGAGGTAAAAAAATACCCTACACCAGTGGTTCCCAAACTTTTTGGCATCACGCCCCCCTTTTTGATTTTTGAAAAAGCCTCACGCCCCCCTCTGCCCCCCAAATAGCAGCAAAACTTGTTGAAAAAAACAAAAAAACAAAAAACAGGAAAAAAGGAACTGAACAGGGCAGCAAAACTTGATGGGGGGGGGAGTCTGAGTCGCCTCGCGCTCCCCCTGGAATTTCTTCATGCCCCCCAGTTTGGGAACCCATGACCTATACTACCTTATATTAAAAATATCCCCCAACACGATATAGTGCAGACAGAGCCAGGTACTGGCACAGTATTTTTATTAGGAGGTAAGATTTGCAGATGGGCAATTGAGACTAGGATTGACATTACATCACAATCTACATTACATCTGATTTAGAAAATACTGGACATTAATATTTTCTCAATTTGTTTCCCCGAACAGAAAGCTTCAATACTGGACTGTCCGGTTCAAAACCGGACACCTAGCAACCCTAATTGAGATAGGAAGCTGACTTGCCTGAGTGTAATTTTGCTGTAACGCAGGGGTGGGGAACCTAAGGCCTGGGGCCGGCAGGAGCGGCTGGAGGCCGGCTGTGGCAGCTTGTGCCCCAGGCGAAAGGCGCAATGAGCGCCTCCACCTGCACGGCCGTCAATGGCTGTGACGTCATCATCAGGCACCCGGGCCGGTGGCACCCTAGGCAACTGCCTAGTTTGCCTAGGCTCATGGGCAGGGGCAGATGACCATTTTGCGGGGCCCAGGGCAGCACAATTTTGCAGGGC
>JANRFK010006656.1:4960431-4974280 GCA_030068395.1 Apalone spinifera | reverse complement strand
GGGCGGGCAGCGCCTGAAACTGGCTGCGTGCGCTCCCCGCAGGGCTGCCTGGTGCACACGCTCCGCGGAGGCTTGGCGAGGCGCTCACGCAGCAGCTGCGCCTCTTCCTACAGCGGAGTCAGGGCGTTGGTTGCCGGAAACTTCCCCTCTCTCATGCGCTAATGGCCTCATCATGCTTTACGAACGGAAAAGCCAAAGCATCCGGTCCCCTGTTACCGAAGGTGGCTGCGGAGGCTTGCATGCTCGTGGAGAGGGCGGCCTGACCTCCCCGGGGGCTCGTGAGGCTTTGTGTCAACAGGAGAACTGGAAAGCCTATTCTCTATTGTCCTCCCCCTCCTAGTGCAGTGGGTGTTTGCCCGCTAAGCGTGTTTCTCATGTGCTCACAATATACACTCTTAAAAGTGCCCCAAAAGTAAACATCATAGCTAGAAGGGCATTGGTCTAGCACCCTGCAATTGAAATCTGCCATGATGTTTGTAATTATCACCCTCTCTACCTAGTTTCTAGACCTTTTTTGTAGAACACTTCCTTATGTACCTTGTTATGACTGGATGAGGTCTAAACTTATGTGGTGCATATGTCTCTAGAAAGCTGTGACAATTTTAAACAAAACTTATATATTTGTAGTTGCTGAGCTAAACTCTAAATCTTAATGTAACCTGTATTCTTAATTGGTATGGGGATTGGCCTCATCAAATGAGGCCTCTGATCAGAGGAAAATTCTTGGTCTGCTAACCATTCTTTTTAAAAGCCATGGTAACTAGCCAATGCTGAGGAATTTCCTCCTGCAACAGTGGTGTAGGTTATGCTTTGTGTATATTATACCCTTTCTGGTATAGCGGTCCTGTCAAAACTGTTACCAGTGGTGGTTTTTTATTTATTTTTTTTAAAATTGAACCAATTTCTGAAGCCAAAAAACCAAACCCCACAGCCCTGCCTCTTTCTAACTATGAATGAAAATGTTTGGAGCCATTCTTGTTCCCAAAAGGGAGATTTGCATATCAGCTATATTAGTAGTAGTCCAATAGAGGCAATTTCAAAGACTGGCAAGCTAGACTTTTTTTTTCCACAGGAAAAAGCTCTGATGGAAACAAATTGTAAACTGCACTCCATACGAGCATCATCAGTATTAAACAAACCCCATTATCTGTATGTTTCCATCTGTGTGAGTAATCTCTGTTGCCTCTTCAATACAGGCAAACAGCAAAGTGCATTTGGGTTAATGTTCGCTGATAACCTCAAGCTTATTCATTCTGTGTCTGGAGACTCTCATGTGACACAATGATGACTTCTAACGTGTCTATTGGCTGAAATCATCAGGTTACACTTGCATGATGCTGCAGAGGGAGCCTGCAGAGAAAACAGTGCTGAAGCTACTCAAATGTTGGTACAAGATTTCAGAACGTTCAGCAACCACCAAAATTGATAGTTCTTTCCACTGTTTTTCCAGGGTTTTAAGAACTTCCTCTTTGCATTTAGAAAAATGTGAATGTTGTTACTTAGCTACAGGTTGAATCCCTCTAGTCCAGCACATTCTGGTCTGGCAACATCTGTGCTCCAGCATGAATTTAGTTAGCTGGATGTCCACTTATCATGGGTGTGGCCATAAAATGTGTTTAGTCACCAGTCCTGGTGGTGGGTGTTCTGTGCTGTTAACTATATCTAATTTACCCCTACATGTCTTCTAAGAACCCAGTAAGTAGTGGAAGTGGAGGTCAGTATTGTCTGGCAGCATTACCAACAACTGTTTGGGAAATTCTCTGGTTGGGCACTGGTCAGGTCCTGAGCATGCTGGACTAGAGGGTCAACCTGTATTTGGCAGTTAAATCCAGATTGTCAAGTAGGATTGTTACAAAGACTCTTCAGTGGTATTTAACTTGGGTTCTTTCGTGATGTAGATAACATAATTGTGCCTTATGGACAGCCCCTTCCACCAGTAACATAAAACAAATACAGAAACTGCTATTCTAACATTGTTCTGTGGCTTAGCTGATGGCAATAAAGGAAGTTGTAGTCTCAACAGATCAACAGTATTTCATGATTTACATTGTCTCAAGGTCTAAAACTGTTGATCTTGTTTTATTAATGATCAGACTTCTAAATAAAGTTAAATGAAGAAAAATCTTAATCAGCTCTTTATAATTACAGTGCAGCCTTTACTAGTGAACAAAAATTACTACATGTGCTGTAATGGTGGCGAGTTCAGGTTGCATACCTAGCCAGGTCCATTTGCATTCTGAATACCTGTAATAAATTCTGTCTGCATTTCTCATGTAAAATGCATACATTTATTGTACAGTATAGACTCTCCCTTTTTGTAGAGCAGGCAAAGAAACTGAAGGTGTTAGCATCTGATTAGAAGTCAACTGAGAATTCTGGCACCCAGAAAGGGACAAACATTATTCATGCTGAGGAGAGGAATTAGAAATGAAGGAAAGACTTGCGTGTCTTACTCTTCCGTAGGCAGCTAGTTGTGGTTTACCTATATTTCCCCATCTCCTAATTTGCGATGAGGTAGTAAACACTGAAATGATCAGCAGTGAGAACTTAATCACATTACTCAATAGGGATACCATTGACTTTGCCTGAATTTAAAAAATTCAGATTAGTTAAAAGGAATATTGTCGAATGGTGGTCCTATAACATCTTGTGATTTTAAAAGCTTTGCTGCTTCTGAGTTTGAAATGAAGTTGGGGGAAACCCATTGAGAGAATCGGACTAATAAAATTTTAATTTCCCTGTCTGTGTTTTGACAGTACATTAAACTGAATTTGCTATTGGCAAAGCTGCATTTGTGGGGAATTTTAATAAAGTTCCCCAGGTAGATGCTGTCTCTAATCTGAAACTTGGCTTCTGAAGCATAATTCTGTTGAAACCTAAACTATAACTACAGTTACTGAAACAATCTTTGTTCATTTATAGCAGGGGTGAAAAACAAAGAACCTTTGATATATAGTGAGGAAGCTGTAGTAAATGTCAACACTTTCTTATATGCAGGACAGGAAACTGCAGAAAAAGTAATCTGAAATCCACATTTCTTTTCTCTCCATTATGGTCACATTCAAGAAAATAAAGGCTTGCTTACTTAACTTCCTCTAATTCAGTGCCTTCTGCGCAAGGAGATCAAGAGTTAAAAACATAAATTTGCCATAACCATGTAATTTGAAGCCTCTAACTGCTGCCTTTTTGTAAAGGTACAACCTGCTCTAAACATTAAGGCCAAGTTTTTAAATATAATCACCCAAACAGCACTTGTTCAAATAGTGAAATATTAACAATACTAAAGTTCCAATACTTCCTCTAATGGACATCAGTTAACATCTCTTCTCCAAAACTGAACTGACCTGCTAAAATTATTCTGTTTGGTGCAGCTAGGGTCATCAGAGCTATTTCCACAGTACTTTAGATTGCTCAAGGCACTGAAGTTACTACTTCAGCATTCAGTTTTGCAGCTGTCGATCCCACGATATTGGGGCGCAGCTGGGTGAGGTATTCTCTCTTAATGGACCAACTTCAGTTGGAGAGAGTCAAACTTACACAGAGCTCTTCAGGTCTGGGGCCAGATCTGGGGCTGGCCATAGGTGGAGATGCTGCTGAAGCAGCCTCCCCTATCCCTCCCGTGAACAGAGGCTGCAGGACTTGGCACAAGCTGGCACCAGGATATAGCCTCTATTTAAAATGCAGAGCAGCAATGCAGCTACTCCTGCTGCAGCTCTGCGGAGTGGTCCTGTTGACTAATCATGTGGTAGATACATAGCTAATTGTGTAGTCAATACAACTTGTAACTACAATTTTACCTCCTTATTGGGGTTGCTACCAAGCTCCGTTTAAGGTATTCTATGTAGCTGGAGTGATGTACCTTAAGCTGTGCTGCCAAGTCTGGTGTAGACTTGGCCTCAGTGGGGGAGCTCTCTGTCATCAGGAAGGCTAGGATTTAGTCAGGATATTTTTAGTAAAAAACATGGTTTGTACACAAACAAATTCACAGCCTGTTGCATGTCCATGACTTGCAAACTGACTACATGGAGAGAGCTGTTCCAGCCCACTGGTCTGGAGCGGTTCCTCCTGCCAGAGCTGGGTTAATGTGGCCCTTGCACTGTAGGCAGGGGCTGCTTCCAGGCTGCACAGGCTAGAAGCCAGCAGCCCAGCCCAGGGTCAGGAGTTGACAGCCTTGCATGGAACTGGAAGTGGGAGTAAGAGGTGGAGACAGTAGCCTGCAAGCTCATGTGGGCTGGCAGCTGCCCACACCATCTGCAAGGCTACCAATTGCAGCCCTGTGGGGCTGAAGCAGTTCTGAACCTGTGGTGGGCTGCTCTTAGGTATTGGTTAAGCATTACCTAGTAAGCATCACCTGTTAAGGGTGATGCTTACCAGGTATTAGATTACCCGTTTACATCCCTAAACAAACCATAATTCCAGCTTCGACACCTGGCCAGGTCACTGTATAAGACTCATTTGTTTGTCTATACTACAGACCTCATAGTTACACAGCTGTAGCAATATAGCCTGCACTGCTGTAAAGTAAGGATGCGAGAGTGTAGTCATTTAAACAGGTAAACAATAAGCATGAGCTCACTGGTCATCCAAACTTCTACATGTGGCTATGGTCCAGCTTCCCCACTAGCTCCCAAGGAGCTGGCTGCTGCCCTGATTCTAACCATGTAACCCCTGAAAACTGCAGTGGTTACACCTAATTTGCTATCTTAACATTCCTACTGTCAAGTCTCCCAAGTAGCTCTCTCCTCAGAAGAGAGTGGCTGTCCTTCCTGGATTAAGCCACATTAGTGACCTCAGCAGGAGCACTTCTTCCAGTGAAACTTGAGTGTGTGGCTTTTTCCCACCACACCCCTAACTGTCTTGTCAGTAAAACTTAAGTGGTATTGTAGTAAAAGTTCTGTTTAGTTACCCAGTCCACTAGCTAAACATTGATAGAAATGTAGCTTAATGATTAAGAAACCATTTATGCTAAGTGGAACTAAGGTAGGAAGAAAAACAAGTCCTGAATAACTTATTTCAAGAGAACAAGGGCAGTCAAGTTATTTACAAATAGTTGGGCTACAATCACCAGAACTATGGTGACCTTTTAACTCTAGTATTTTCCCCAAGCTAGATGGGTATCAAGTTACTCATTTCAGATTATAGCTAACTAGAGTATGTTAGCATGTGAACAAAATTAACATTTCTTCTAGTGCTGGGTAAATTTATATGAACAAAGTCTCAACCTTGAAGACAAAATATTGAAACCATTAATTTCTAAATGTAGATTATGAAACCCACTCAAGAATAAGGAAGGTTCTAAACTGTCATTATGAAAATGAATTGTGCACACTGTGTTGAAACATAGTAGCTGCTTTGCTCCCTTGACTGCCTTCAGTACAGTAATCCTGCTGCTGTGTCCACAACAGCTGTGAGATGGTCTGATTTCCTTTTTCCTGCCTGGAACTATTGACCATACAGAATCCTCAAAGTAATTGCATGTACTGGTGTTGCAGAGGGAGGAGGAGGAACAAACACATGATCATAGTCCTTCCATATAAGGAGAAGTGTGGGGTGATGGGCTACTTCCAATTGAAATGCAGAGAACATATGACACAAAATGCTATTGCTCTTCTGGTGGGCGCTATTTTAAAAATAAAGGATGTTACACGTTTGCTTCTGCTGGCAGACTGCAGAGGAGAAGCACTGGACAAAGGCACAGACAATGCACCGTATGACTCCAAACGCTTTACTGTGCTGATTTTTGGGAAGTCAAAGATCTAAAACTAATATTTTGGCTAAACAGTATAGGATCTAAATAGAAACTTTTTTTATTGTATAAAATTGTAAGCAGTTCAACTGAAGACTATCCATTCTAAAAATGAATAGGGGGGGTGAGAAAATCTTTAATTCTAACAAACCTTACAGAATATATTCCATAAATCTCTAGTGCCATTCCAGCACTGAACCGGATAAAGAATCTTTGTGTCTTTGCAAATACAAATACTGCAGCCTTCAGTGACAATTGTTTGTTTTTGACTTGTTCAGATAACTGTTTCCCTGAAGGTGTGTTAAGCTGTTACTTTGATCTTTGCAGGGACAATGCTGTCTGACTCGGATATGGCTACTGTGATGGTAGATTCAGCCCCCAACTCGGATGGTCTAGTGCCACGTGCAGTATCAGTTAATGATATCTTGGTGAACGCTCCATCTAGGTTTGTTCAGTTTCTTTATTTTTTTTCTACTTTGGTAATCGGATGGGAATTAAAATGTAGACTCTTGTGGAAGCCCACATGGGCTTACGCTGAGATTTTTGTAAGAATTCAGTATTTGAACTATTGTTTTTTATATTGTCTATAAAATTCCCTCTGAGGGAAGGAAGAGGAGTAGACTAGAATTTGCTTTACACAATGCAGTGACTAGCTTCTGAAATACTCCATTTAATTTATGGTCAAAAAACATTCTGTTCAGGCAGACTGAACTCCTAAAAGAGAATGCAATTAATGTTAACTAGAGGCAAACTTAAATTCTTCCAGATGGAAATATTTAGCACTTTTAGTTATTGAACATTGTACTGTAAACAGAACATTGGATATATTCAGGGAAACTCAAATGTAGGAAAGTATATCTTGTTTGTGTCTGATGTGAAGGGAAATAAGGGGTGGTGTTTTTGTTTGCTTACTTTGGCCAAACACAAAAAAAATGTAAAGCCAATGGGGGAAACCTAAAAGTAAGAATTGGGATCTTTATCTTTTGGGAAAAATCCAATATAAATAAGGGAAGAATGATGAGGAAGTAAAGAGGAAGACCGACGATAGTCTGTTCTTTCAAGTAAGTAATTGCTCTATAAGCACTGCTCTAGAAACTGAGCTGGAGTATTTCAAAGATAATGGGATATATCCCAAAACCAGGGGCAGCCCGTGCCTATAGGCAAACTAGGCAGCCATATAGGGCACCAAGTTACATGGGATGCCAAATTACAAATACCCTGCCACTTCCATTTCCCCTTCCCTTTCCGGTCCCTTACCTGGAGCAAGGCTTCCCTGCAGCCAGGAGGGGGGTAAGTCCTGGGAGAGGTGGCACGCGGGGGTTTCCCCTGTGCCACGAGGGGGGGGAGGGAGGGTGTCATCCTGGGGGGAGGCAGGTGCTGGCTTCCCCTGTGCCATGGGGGGGGGGGGGGGGGGGGGGGGGGGGAAATTAGTGAGATTTGGGTGCCAAACTCCCCTGAGAATCTGCCTAAAATCTTCTCTATCTGAAACGCACAAAGAAAACCACTTTTTTCCAGTAGTAGGAGAATAGCCTGAGACTTTTTTTTTCAGATGAACTCAAAAGGAAAGCTTGTGCTGTAGTGGTGGTTGTAGAAGTGTGAGTACTTTAGTACTACAATCTACAGGCACCTCCCTGATCTGGCACCCTCTGGACCTGACTAGTCCCAGATAACCTCCCCTAGTCTGGGGGAAAAACCCTCATTTCAGCCTACAGCCCTGCTGAGCTGTACACCAGCTCCCTGCCATCCCCCCCACAGCCCAGATGAACTGTGTGGCTCTGCCCTGTCTCTTCCCCCCCCCCCCTTCCGTTTTCTCTTTTCTTCCTCTCTCTCTCTCTCCTGCCCCCCCCCCCCCAAAACGAAGCCCAACTGAGCTGCACACTAGCTCCTGGCTTCCTCCTCACAGCCCAATTGAGTGGCATGCAGGCTCCCGGGCCTCCAACACCCTGCAGCATGCCAGGACTCTGATCCTGGAACATCCAAGGTTATGGGACTATGGATGTTGCTGGACCAGAGAATCTTGGATTTTAGAGCTGCAAACCTGTACTAGAAACAACCCACCATTTTCTAGTGACTATCAAATTGGCTGCGTCTACACTGAGTTTCTCTGCAATATGCAAATGAGGGACTTGTTTGCATGAGTTGTGATCTCATTTGCATATTCTGCTGATCCATTTTTGTGCTGGAGTTTTTGCACAAAAACCCGGCAGAAAAATATGCAAATGAGATCACAACTCATGCAAATGAGGACTCGTAGTGTAGATGTAGCCATCATGTTAAAAAGCAAGTACCTCTTAGACCTGCAATAGTTTCCCAAACTTGCTTCTATTAAGCAACCTCATGGTACAACTTACTCTAACAGTACAATTTGCTAATATTGCAACACTGCCTTTCTTCTTATTGATATGGCCTAACTGTTTGTTTTTTTTGTCAAGATTCAGTAAGAATCACCAGGTCTGGCTTTTCAGTGGCTTTCAATAGTTACTGCAGGGCCAGGCTTGCAAATAGCTATGTTTCAGTCTGGTAAATTTGACAGTTTAGTTGTCTTGAAACTTTGGATGTGGGTAGGCTCTTGAATGCCTGTGTTTCTCCAGAGAACTGCATTTTAAGCAGAACAGATCAACTTCTCTAAACGGGAGAGCTAGATGTTTTGGAGTGAGGGCAGAAACATGCCTGGACTCAACATGCTGATACCAAAGCCAACAGCTGAAACTGGCTGCAGATAGGTCTGTAGTAATGTGCCAGGACATTTGTATGTCACAATGACCTAGCAAAGATTTGGTATTTCTATAGCAACTGTTAATGTCCTATCAAAGGGCTGCCCTGCCTGCATGTAGAGTCAAAACTCTTTAACTTGTACTAGGAACAGGCTAGTATTCAGAAGTCAGTTATGTCATAAGAACCTAGTGAGTTCTAGAAGATTGGCACTTGCTCAAACCTCTCTGGAAGTGGACATCTTGAGGGATATCCCTCCCCCCCAAAAAAAACCCCTGTGGATCAGTAATTAACACAATTGTGGGATTCTTCCAAGTACCTGAGCTCTGATGGAGAAGAGTGAAGGTTCAGCCCTTACATGAAGAAATGCTCACTTACCTAATCTAGAAAGATGTCAAAGAATCACAGACTTTAGGGAAGCAAGAAGGCAATTTGAGAAGGCAAGATAAGTGAATATTCAATCCTTCTAGAATGGAAAATAACCTTTTCTATAGATTACTTGGCAGTTGTGGCTGACTAATATGAGTTAAGGTGACTGTATGAAGAACACTTCATACAGGGATGCAAGCACCATCCATATGAATACTAAGTGGGAGAGGTACACTTGTTGCTCAAGGGATCTCCTTCTGGTGGGTGGTGTATGGGTCCCCAAAAGCCAGACTGGAGTTGACCTTCCAAATAGGTAATCTGAGGAATATAACTGGCAGGTTCTTCATTACACCAAACACTTAGAAAATGAGGCCAGAGAAATGAAGATCTGAAACTCTTTAAAGGAAGAATACAAAGGCTGTCCATTCCTTTCAGCAGCCAAGAAGAGAGTAGAGTTAACTTTTGCAGAAGAAGGGGAAGAGGTGAAGGGATAATACCTACCAGATGTCTTCCAGCAAGGTTGGAGAGATGCTGCCCAGCACAGTTATAGGATGATCACTTAACTGTTATGGTGGTGACTTGGTTAACTATAGATTTTCATGGCATGCTCTGGCTCCTACAAAATCACTGCCTCAATGGTCTTGTCTAAGTCTAGACCATAAAAATGGTGAAAGATTCTTTAGATGATTAAGCTGTTTCAGCCATCTAACGCTAGTATGTCAAACATTGTATGACTTGTGGAAAATCTCCTTCCATAAAGCAAGGTTTATTGAAGGAGATAGTGACTCGTGTGGTAGGTAATAGGTTAAAGAAGGGTGCTGGAAATGCAGGATGGGCTAGGAAGAGAACTGAAGGCATTGAGGAATATCCCTAAATAGGAATCAAAATTGATTGTATGTGGCAAAATAAGATGGACTGCAACAGGATATAAACCTTCATGCTTCAAGGGAAAAACCAACCACTAACTGATAAGGGAAGTTTTTCTAAATCTTTAATGAACTAACCATACCAGAGGAAGTTTGTTACCTTCCTTTGAAACCTATGTTTGTTGGCTGACTCATACCAGAGTTTGGGCAAAAGCAGTGTTGGAAGCTGTGAAAATTTACCTCTTTTCAAACTGCTGAATCCTTTTGCAGAGTTGCTGGGGAGTGGGGGGGGAGTTGGGCAGTCTTAGGGGCCACCCAGCAATCTTTCAGAAAAGTCCCTGATCAGTGGTAAAGGGGGTAAGGAAGGCTGTTCTGGATTGGTTCCCTGTGGTGATAAGCAGGGAAGACCTGTTTTTCCTCTAACAGGAGAGGAGTCCTCCACTTCTGGCATCTTTTTAAAGCCCACTACTCAGGTTTTTTAAAATGCCTGTCTTCTAGCTGCCATTGGATAATAAGCTTGAGTGTTTAGACACAGTTTGCCTGGAAATACAAGTAATCTGGGTTTTTTTACACTAACATGAACTGTTCTGTTCAAATTTTGTAAACTTTTTGGAGACTGGGACTGTCTTGCTATATTGGCCCCATATAGACAGTCAGTAAAAAACCACAACAACTCAAATCAGAATATACGGGGTGAACAATATAGTAGGAACCACCCTGACATCAAGCAATTAGCATAACTAAATTGTAAAACTGGGAAAATATCTGAAAACTGAGAATATGCTGTACCGTTGGATATGTTTTAGTATACTAATCTAATACTTTGCTTGCTATTGCTTTGCAGAGCTGTTGAGGACCATATCACTGAGACAGCTGAAGAGACTAAGACTGAGGATTCTCAGTTAGATATGTTTAGATCCAAAGGTAAGCAAAAATTTTTGTTAGTTATCTTTTTGTTAAACTACTAAATTGCTCTAAACATCTTTAAATTGTTGACTTCCAAAATTGTATCCTATAAAACCAAAGTAGAAACCTAAACTGCAGGATAGTCTCCCGAGAAGCTATGCTGAATTTAGCTTGGGTTGCTATGGTGGTCCTCGGGGAGGGTAAATATCCACCCTCACACAGGGCTCATCCAGACTATGTGGAACAGTCGAAAGAGGATATGCAAATTCCATGGGACTTTGCATACGTCTTCCAATCGCACTTTTGAAAGCAGAGCTTTCAAAAGTGAAAGTAGTTTAGACACAGCTTTTTTTTTCGGCAACCCACCTGTTATCGAAAAGCCATGTAAACTTAATCGCTTTCGAAAGTGCGATCGGAAGAATATCCTCTTCTGATGGTTGGTTCTGTGTAGTCCTCATGAGCCCACAGTGTAGTAACACAAGCCCCTGCTCAGGTTGGGGAAGAGGCACTGAATGAGTCTGGCCTCCACAGAAGGGTACCAGCTCTTTCTGAATAAACACTTTTTTGGAAGAATTGCGCCCTGCTTATTAGAGTGAACATAGCAGGAAGTCGAGTAAACTAAAGTTTCCCGTTTTGTTCTATTTTGGTTTCAGCAAAATTCCAGGCTCAAAATAGAATCTGAGCTATCTACCAACTTACCCAAAGTACAAAACAAGTGATGGTTCACGTGACACCTTTATTGTCAAATGTCTGAGTGTACCGATCTTATAAACTGCCCCCTTTCTTAGTGGCAGAAGGAAAAATCTAAATACAAGACATTGCACTCATAATACCTTTCTATTTGTTCTTAATTACTAGCTCCTCCATCTCTAGCCTTATGGACGACACGACGGGATGGAGAAGTTAAACTGAGGCTAGACGAACATGGTATTGGTAGTGAGAAACCAAAGACTGTTCATGAACTATTCCAGGAATCTGTTAGGAAATATGGTGACTATTTTGCCCTTGCATCGAAGAAGGGAGACAAGTGGATCAAGCAGACTTATAGGCAATACTATGAGGAATGTCGGAAGGCAGCAAAAAGCTTCATAAAGGTATGTCTTGTAGAACTTTCATTCACCCATCCACTGTCACTTTCTGCAGTAATATTCATATTAAGTTATTAAAACTTAAACATTACCTAGGTATACATTCCTCTTACAGGAAGAGGAGTGGCACATGGTGGAAAGTAGTTCAGTATCATGGAGTCTTAAGAGTCATGCTTTGACTTGATTTGTTAGCAATAATGAGATGCATACATTTGCTAACTGAATCATTGTCTGAAACTTCTCATGTACTCATGCCAGAGGATGACTCTCTTCTGAAGGCATCCAAGTTAGTTGGTTTCTCATCTTGGGGATATGTAGCCTTCCTCAAAGGAATTTAAATTTGAACTCCAAATCTGGCTTATTCTAACATCTTGACTCCAGAAATGTGGGTCAATTCTAGACTTGATTAGTGTACTTAAAATGTTCTAATTCTTTCTCCCCCTGCCCCATCCAGAAACTTTAAGACTGCCATATGAAACTGTCAGACTTACCAGCCAAGTCTCAATCTATTTGCATATCCTCTCCTACAGTAGCTATTGAACTGAGGATGTGTTTGTTTTGGAGAGTATTATCTTTCAAGTCTGGCTTCAGGAGGCTAAGCTAGTCTTAAGGACCTCTCAACTATCAAGGCCAGTTGCCTTGACATGGCTATTACTGTATGCAAGTGTCTTACTGTCCATAAAATGTTTTGTCTGATAAAATCTCACTCAAGGAAATGACCAAACTGGAAAGTGAATCTCGTAAGCCTGAAAAATTGCTTCAAAATATTTTGCTTGGCTTTTCACTAGCATACATCTTGTCTTTCACCCCTAGTGTAGGAACAGAATGACTGAGCATATATGGCTGAATATACTAGCCCTCTTGTCGTCCAGGTTAACCTGATGACAAGAGAAGATTTGACAAACTTAATCTTGCATGTGCTTTCTGCTAAGCTATTGCTCTAACTTAAGGAGCCTGGGATTTCAGAGCTTCTTTATCTTCCCACTGTGTAGAACTCCTTCAGCAAAATAGGATTTGATGTGAAATCCAGGTTGAATTAAAGTTCATAGCAAAACCAATCCACTAGAATCAGGATGGTGCCGTTGATGATATTGATACATCTGATTTTTTTTTTTCCAACTTTAAAATGTGACTAACCCTCTAAGATACTAAATGCAAGTGTCTCCTACTAACTTTCTCATTTACTGCCACTTTAACTTGCCCAAGCTCACAGGAGGAGCAGATATCTGCCTGGATTTAAAGCTCAGGGGTTCTGATTCCTGATCTGGTATTAGTATTACGACTTCATTGGGATGAATTGGTGTTTGGGTATTTGCTGGGAGTCTGTATTTGCATCGTTAGCCTTGAGATTCTCAAAGGATTGAACAAAACAGAACAACATCTTGGAGACTAAATTTAACAAACCTGTGTGTTGGTTCTATGCTAATCCTTCAAGGAATTTCTTAATGTAAATCATCTTGATGTTGATGTATATCCTGCTGCTAGCAGCCATATAGAAAAGATGTCCAACATGCTAAAGCCACATTCTACATTACCACTTACATTGGCAAAACTACGTTGCTCAGGGGTGTGAAACATGCTCAAGCAAAACAAATTTCACTGGCTTAAATGATCTGAGTGCTACATCAGTGGGGAAAGCCTCTCCCATCATATAGCTACCACTGCTTGTTGAGTAGCTCTGTCAAAGCAAGAACGTTCTCCTCGTCTGCATAGTGACTACACAAGTGAACTTACAGAAGCACAGCTGTGCCCTTCTAAGCTTGCTAGAGTAGACATGGCCAAACTCATTTTAAGGCCTTTATTTTTCCAAGAGAACTAAGTCCTATCTTGTCTGATCTTTGTTTACAGTTGGGATTGCAGCGTTTCCATGGAGTGGGCATTTTGGGATTTAATTCTGCAGAGTGGTTTATTGCTGACATTGGAGCTATTCTTGCAGGGTAAGAAACTAATTTAGTCTTTACTGTACCAGTGCAAGCTGCTTTTTTTGTCTTATCAGATGCCAATATTTGTTAAACCTGATGGAATGATTGTCAAAGACTCTACTTTTATTGCTAGCAAAGGGGGTGTGTGTGTATGTGTAGTCTAAGCCAGAGGTGGGGAACCTTTTTGGGTCAGTGACCACTGACCCATTGAAAAATCAGTCAGGCTGCACATGAAGGAGA
>JANRFK010006656.1:4931175-4958158 GCA_030068395.1 Apalone spinifera | reverse complement strand
CAATTTTATTCTTTACTATTGTTTCGACTAATTTGCCCGGTACTGAAGTTTAGAAAATAAGTTAGTTATTTTCTATTTACCTGAAATTCCTCCCATAATACACGAATCCTACTAGAGTCTGTAATTAAAGCATTAATATTCTCCTCTCTAAAAGTGGCTGCATTTTCAATTGTGGATGAAGCTGCTGTCTTCAGACTCCAGCTTGAAGTATGTTTAATACTAGTTTACTCTGATACCTGTCTGCTGCTTTTATTACAGGTTCAGCACAAACTCCCTCTTCTGAAAGCAATCGTTCAGTACAATGAAGAGCTTAAGGAGAAAAGACCAAATCTCTACACTGTGAGTAATGATGCATAAGTAACACTTGGGGTATTGCTTGCATGTTGCAAATGCTCCCAAATAACTCTGCTCCCAAATAACTAGGTACACTTTATGGTGTTGCAACTACACACTTGATATGCAGCCGTAAAGAGTAATACTGGCAAAATATCCCATGTTTGAAGGATAATGCTTAATTGCTGCCCCCAGTTCAAGTGGTAGGCATAAATGGCACTTGCTGAAGATTCTAGGTTCACACCCTACTCTGACTCCATACAGTAAGGCTATGTTTACACTACAGGTTTTTGAGCAAAAATCTGCAGAGCACTCATACCTCAAGCACATTTTTGCACAAGATCTACAATTGACAGAACAGAGGACTTTTTGCAGTGTAGGTATACCTCCTTCTATAAGACATAACTTTTTGCACGAGTTCTTGTGCAAAAAGGTGTATGGATGCTCAACAGTGGTTTCTTGCACAAAGCCTATCAAAAAGCACAGGTGTTCTGATGGCCATTCTGTGAATGCCCATCAGCACTTTCTTGCACCAGAGTGTCCATGCAGTGTGGACACACTTGCGCAAAAACACATCACTTTTGCAATGTGCTTTTGAGGTGTGGACGTGCTTTTGTGCAAGAAGCTTTTGTGGAAGATATCTTCTGCAAAAAGCTTCTTGCGTAAAAACCATGCGGTATAGACAAAGCCTAAGGGAGAAATGTCAGTAAATTAGCAGCTGCTATACCACTTCAGGTATATATGGCACTATAGAGTCTGTCAGTTTTATAGTCGCATTTTGTTTTCAAGTCACTACTTTTTCAGGATTAGAAAAATAAGGGCAGTAACACTTAATCTTCCTGTTATACAATAAAATCTCACTGTTTGTGGTGGTGTATTCTTGGCACCACTGTAAATGGCAAAATCTGAATACTGGGGGCCTGGCCCTCACGGCGCTTGCTGCAGAGAGCTCCCCACAGCAGGGGATCAGGGTGGAACAAGGCAGTGGGAGACACCCATGAATAGCAATTTCCTCAATTGTGAGGGTCTACTGGAGCCATTTCTGGAGACCGTCTGGCCTGCCAATCAAGAACATTTAAAGAATCCCTCTTTGAAGTGAGGGGATGGGGAGCAGTGCAAGAGATCAGTATTACTGCTGTTTCTCATGGCTCACCCCATGGAAGCTTCTAGATCTTGCTCACTAGGGAATAGTTTTTGGGGTGGGGAAAGTTGCTTATTTCTACACAAATAGATGGAGATGGGGAGCAGGATAACTCTACAGCTGTGTAGAGTGGGTGTAGTCATAACCTACTTCTCCATGGCTTTTATTTTTGGATGTAATTTGGCCCTCCAGGATACTAGGGGAGAGAGCCTTGCTAATTAAGCAAAACATGTCTGTCTTCTCTACATGTCCGTAGAGTAAAATCATTGTATTGGTGCCACTTCTCTTCTCCCCCCACTCCCCCCACAGCTTTATACAGTGGATTGTAATTTAAGTGACTTCTTGATGGAAAGATCTTCATGTATTAAGTGAGGCTATAAATAAGGATCTAAAACTGTGTTTTTTCCAGGGAGATTTCAATCATGGTCTTCACCAGTGTTCCTTCTTTAGAAAAAAAAAAATCTTTCTGAGCAGAGTGCATACGTGTTGTCAATACTGGTGCACAAGACAGGACTCAGAGTGCATAGCCTCACTGTGGGCCAGCTCCAGCTGTGGCACATCAGGCATCCCCCTGCCATGCAGCCTGGGCTGCCAGAGCAGACCACCAAAGCGTTGCCCCCACAACGCTGATTCTCTCTTCTCCCTCCCCTCCCCCCCCTTGCCAGGGACTCTCCCCAGCAGATCAGCTGCAGCCGGGACTCCCACACTCCGCATGGGCTGTGATGGCTGCACCCAGGCAGGGCCATGGTGCTACTTTTAGCACTACTGCCCTGGCCCAGGAGCAGCTGTGGCCCCAGCTGCTCTATGGAGTGTGGCTGAGGGTGGGACTGCAGTCCTTTATTTAAAAAAAAAAAAAAAAAAAAAAGCATTGTGCCCCAGGAGCACCTGGGTCCATGGCTGCTAAGGCTGGGACTGTAGCAGGGGCTGTGGTGCTATTTTTAGTACCATGGCCCAGGCTTCAGCTGCCATGTCATGGTTGCCCAGCTGTTCCTGGGGTGGGGCAGCTGGGGCTGTGACTACGTGGGACTGAAATTTTTGGTGTGTGCCCATGAAGGGGTGTACCTTAGAAGGAATCTTGATCTTCACCAGTTTAAATCCCCTCCCACTTCCCTTCCAGATCGCTTTGTTGTATATGTGAAAGATGTAAAGCTTGACCAAGCTCTTTACTTTTTAATGCAGTGGAGTGAATTTATGAGCCTTGGCCATGATGTTCCAGATTCCCAGCTTGATGCGATTATTGATTCCCAGAAGCCTAATCAATGCTGTATACTGATATATACCTCAGGAACAACTGGACAGCCAAAGGGAGTTATGCTGAGTCATGATAATGTAAGTATTCTTTCCTACAAGTAAAAAACAAACAAAAAAAAAACCACCCCAACAAACTGCAATGGGACTTCAGATTTCTCTGGGATGCACTATCTTAAGTAGTGTTGAGACTGGAAGAATAGGTCTAGCCAAAATATTTCAACAAAATATTTCTTTCAAACTTTGGAATGGCTTCCTATTTTCAGGACCTTTTTAAGCAATATTTGGCAAAAATCATTAACATTGGCCTCACTCTGACTAGAAGTAATGTCCCACAAGTAATGTTCTTTCTAATCTTTTCCATCCATGTGAATACCTTTTATGTGCACCAAAGCATGTGCAAATGTGTACCACCATAAACAAAACCTAGCTGTGGGAGCTCTAATCAACTGGGTGGCATTTGAATCTCTTGAGCGGCTGCACAGCGCATAGTTTGTGGGGAGTACTCCCTGTAAATCTAAAGCACCCACAGTTTGGTCAAATATCTAGGAAAAGAAGTATTACATCTATCTTGTCAGAATTAGAGACCATCACTTTGTACATAGTGATAGACTAACTTCAAGGGCAATGCTCTCCCATAAGCAGATCAGGGCACTGAAACGGCTGCTAGGTTTCTTGTGACTCTTTGGGCCCTACAGCAGCATTTCTCAAACTGTGCGGCTCATGACCCCAGGAGGGTCACAAGCAACTTAGAAGGGGGTTGAAGCTGTATTCAGTTTTTCACTTGCAACCCCTCTTCCCTGGGCCGCAAAGAGTGGCAGGGCGGCGGAAGGCAGCTGCCAGCAAGCAGCATAGCGTGGCCAGGGCTGCAGGACTCCAGGAGTGTGGTTCAGCTGCAGGAGGAGACAAGGCATCCAGGATAGTGAGGCCGGCGCTGGTGCAGGGTTGCCAGGTGACCCAATGCTTCCCCAGCTGGGAGAGGGCAGGGTTCCTCAGGCAGTGGGTTGGGGGACTGGGTTGGGGCAGAGGGCCCAGAGAGAAATAAGGGCATGTGTGGTTCAGAGGAGAAGGCTTGGGTGGGGGGGAGGGGAGGAGGAGAAACCAAAGGGACATGGAGCAGAAGAGGCACAGGAGAAAGATTGGGGGGGGGGGGGAAGAGGAGTCTCCGGGGGGAAGGGTGTTGAGGTCCTCCTGCAGTTCCTTCAAGACATTTGTGGTCAAGAAGTCTGGTGAGAAGTGGGAAGGAAGCAACCCCGGGGGGGATCCTCACAAATTCATTTAGTATTTTAGGAGGTCATGGTATTAGTTTGAGAACCCCTGCCCTACTGTGTTCGTTATTGCTTCTAATAATTAGCTCTTAGCTTTCCATTAGCTGTCAAAGCAATTGCCACAGATCAGTATAATTTCCTGCCCTTCCCATTTATAGAATGGAGGAAGGAAGACCAACCTTGGCTGTTGAATGAAATTAGACTAAAACCCTCAAGTTCCATGAAATGGGAGTCAGTGCCACTAATCCATCACCTCTATGCAGAGGCCATCATGGAGAGGAATGTTTGGAAATAGCTTTGCATAGCTTGTTTCCCTAGCATTATGCTGTTTAACGCATCTTATGATGACTGAGACTACTCTACCAGCAAAGATGTTAAAACATTTGAGATGCTTCTAGGCATCCTCTTTGTTCAGCTAGTTAACCTGTTAGCCTCTGAAAAGCAGAATGCTACAAATCAGCAGCTCTACCTAATATATGAGGAAGAAGTATGGGTCAGGCCAAAACCAACGCTTTAGCCAAACTCCAAAAGCATTGGACAAGCTTGGTTATGATTGACTCCTTCTGCAAGCTCATACAACTTAAGCTCTAAGGGTACAAAATCTGGTACTGTAGCAATCTCCCAGATAGTTACTTTAGACCAGTGTTTCTTAAATTGGCCCATGGATCCATTCTGAGAGCTCCTACCAGGCCGCTGCGGTTTTACTTACCAGCTCTGTAGCCAATGGTAGCAGCAAGGCTCTGCAGCTATGGAGCCTGTAAATAAACGCACCGGAAAAGCCTGGTGGTAGCTCTCACTGGATCTGTGGGCCACTTGAGAAATGCTGCTTTAGACTGAAAACAGAGAAGTATTGGCCAGAGACATGAAGACAAAATAGAGGCCATGGTAGGTCTAATCTTCCCTTTATCTTTGGAAAGGTCTACACTGGTGGAGAAAATAGTGCAAGATATGCAATTTCAGCTGTAAATTGCATCACTGGAGTTGATGTACCTTGCTCCTCCTCCAACCCTCCCCCCCCCGGTAGCCTCATAGTGAAAGGTGGTTGGGGGAGTTTCTCCCACTGACTTTCTGAACTCCTTCAGACTATGAGGAGGTATAGGGGCACCCTCAGTATTCAGTTTAGCAAGTCTTTACCAGACCCACTAAACTTGATGCTCCAGAGGTTGAGCTCTTTCACTTCTGGGAAAATGAGTGCCAGATGTGGCTTCAGTGTATGCAGAAGCTATTTACAAAGTGATTTTTCTCTCTTCTCCCCCCCCTCCCCCGCTCAAAACTCAGTGGCTGTGTCTAGACTGGCATGATTTTCTGCAAATGCTTTTAACAAAAGTTTTTCTGTTACGAGTATTTGCAGAAAAGTGTCTAGATTGGCACAGATGCTTTTGCGGAAAGCGTCTGTACCAGTCTAGACGTGCTCTTGAGCAAGAAAGCCCCGATTGCTGTTTTAGCCATCGGGGCTTTTTTGCGCAAAACAAATCTCAGCTGTCTACACTGGCCCTCCTGTGCAAAACTTTTGCACAAAAGGGACTTCTGCCCAAACGGGAGCAGCATAGTAGTTCTGCAAAAAGCACTCATTTCGTACAGTAGGAAGTCAGTGCTTTCGTGGAAATTCAAGTGGCCAGTGTAGACAGCTGGCAAGTTTTTGCGCAAAAGCAGGTGCTTTTGCAGAAAAATTTGCCAGTCTAGACACAGCCAGTCAGTACTGGATCCAGGATGGTCTTTTAGAATGCCTGAGCAGGCTCAGCAAGGAATATAATTTCCGGCCAGATGGCTCCATCTAGCCAATGGTGTGTTTGAAGTTGGCCAAAGAAGATACAAGACTGCCCTCTTGTGAGCAGTGATGGAAATACCTGCCCATAAGAGAAACTTCTTCTCCGCTTCCTCAGAGTATAAATGACATGTCTTCAGTCACTCCTTTCAAATACTCAGCCTCCTGATACTGGAAACATACACTTAAGAACAAAGTAGGCCATAGTACAGGATGGAATATGCTCTTCACCATGACACTGCTTCCCAGGGTCATCAGCTGGAAGACTCTTGTAGGACTAGAGGGGTTGGGTTTTTTTGAGTCACAGCTATGGCTGTGGCTGAACTGCTATGTCCACAATTCAAAAATAAATTGGGGAGGGTTTGCAGGAGAGCCCAGATAAAGATTTAAAGGACTGTAAGACATATCTAACCCTTCCCTGTAAGGCATTTGAGTAGTTTTGTGGCTCTCGCGCTGAGTCTGTCCCACTTCTGGCTCTACTGTGATTTGTTCAACTTCTTGCAAGTGCTGAAACTCTTACACTTAAGTTTCTTGTTCAGGGTAAAAGTTCCCTCGGCACCTATGTTGCATGCTTTGGACAGGTGCACTGCTGCTTCCATCTGGATGCCTAAGTCCTAGACAATGACCACTAAAGACTTGTTCAGAGCCCGATCTCAGAGGTGTTTTCTGGGGGGTGGGAGGGTGTCAATGGACAACTCCCATTCAAAATCTTGCTGAAGGAGGGGATGGTGATTGTGCCCACTTACACTTTTCCCAGTAGCAAGCACACTCACCTGGATTGTGGGAGACCCAGGTGCAATTCTGACCACTGAATTGGGCTTTGACCAGGGTTGGACATTCTGATGCCAGATGGTCATTGAGTGGCAAGCACCTTATGGATCCATAATCACTCTTATACTCAGTTTCCTCAGGAAAAACTAGGATATTCTGATGTGGCTCCATCAGACCTCACTTCTGAGAGGTAGCATGTGAACAGGGATCTTCCTTCTCCCCATCTAGCGCAAAGGGGGAGAAATTGAACCTCTGCTCCCATTTTCCAAGTGAATGCTCTAGCCTCTGAGGTGGTAGCTGTAAGATGGGCATCATCCCCTTCAGCTGCTTTGCATGGAGGAAGGCAGACCTCTAATTCTCACAAACAACTTGGATGTCTAACCTACCTGACTCCACATGGCAGGTTCTTGTTCATGGATTGCTAAGCAGAGAGCCCTATCACTCTGAGGCTAGGCCTACTCAAGGAAACTATTTTGAAATTACTAAACTCAACTTAATACCCAACTTTACAAAATCAAAATAGTCTCTCCTGCCCCCCACGAGGAAGCCTTGAAATTAGTCTGAGGCAGGCTCCATTAATGTGGATGCGCTACCTCAACTTAGAGGCCCACAAAGCACCGGAGAGTAATTAGTTTAATTACTCTGCAGGTGCATCTACACTGCACTGTAGGACAAAATAAGATGTGCAATTTGAGTGGTGCAAATTGTCTCATTTTGATATTTCATAGACCACGCCAAATTTTGAAATAACTTGCGACTCCAAAAGGTCTCTTACTCCTTGTGGAATGAGGCTTAGAGGGATGTTGGAATAGCAAGTCCCAAATAACAGGCTTGCTGTTAAGATGTGGGATAGCTATTTAGGGATACTCTGCTATCCCAAAACAGCGTTGCAGTGTAGACATAGCTTCACTCTTTCAAAATAATTATTTTGAAATATAGTGTTTTCCCCCGAGAAGCTGGAGGGCAGACTTCAAATAAGCAGTCTCTTATTTTTGAAATAGCAGGCTAGTGTGGATGCTCTAGTTCATAAATTCAACCTAAGTGGGGTTATTTTGAAATAAAGCCCTAATGTGGACCAAGGCTAAAAAAAAAAATCACTTTAAGATGTACCTCCTCTGGTCAGCATATCCTACTGGCTATCTTGGTGGGCTTCCTACCAGTGTTCCCTCAATTTATTCACACATGGATGGAAAAGTTAGTTGCAGGTACCAAGGCACAAGGACCTCTCCTGGCTGACCACTCAGCTTACAGGGGACACTGCTTCCCATCCAACGTGGCTTTTGTGGATCATATCATTAGGTACCTATTAGAGATGTGATACTGTTTAAACGAATACACTTGCATGCAAGACCTCTTTCATGTTTCTATCCAAGGAAACCGGCAGGAGCTGGTGCATGTAGGGAGCCTGCTTTTAATCTGGTTCCCCTGCGAGCATGCACATCCTCTTCCCCCTCCCATGTGCGGCTTCTGATACAGGGGAGGCAATTCCACGGAAGTCAGTGGTTGCAGGGAACCAGCTTAAAAGCTGGCTCCCCGCCCACACTAGCTCCTGCAGAGCTGCCTCCCCCTGCATGAAAACATCAGTGGTTACAAATTTACAAAAACATTAAAATCTCTAGTGCCTATTTGTCTGCATTTGCTATAGGGGAAGCTTGGTGCCTGTCTTAGCATTATGGATCTGTGTCTTTGCAGATTTCTAGATGCCTTAAAAATTAGGCACCATGATGCTCAGCATTGCAACACCCTAGTCTTTCATGGCTATACCACCCAAGGAACACTGTCTAATTAGCTTCACAAAGAGGGTTAAGGGGTGCCTTGGGCAGCTTACACATCCTTGGTTGGATCTTGTTATACCTTTGTCTTCTAGATTTGAAGAGACCATTCCTAGAAATTAAACCTAGATATTTTCAGACTACACATAAAAAAATTTAAGAGGGCAAATCATTGGAACAAGGGCTATAGTAGACTTTTAAACAGTGGCAACTAAAATTAAGATCAGATCTTTTTAGGGAGGAACAAAACTATAGTTAAAAATTTATTTGGAGTTCTATGGCTTATGTTATACAGGAGGTAGAGCCAAGGTCAGAATGACCACTGATCATTTAATCTATTTTATTGAAATCTTAAGCAGGTAACTGATAAGGCTCATCCTCATTTGTCCTCTAAGTTAAGTTTCAAACTAGCTAAAGGGACCAGGAAAAAGGTGAAACTCAAAATAAAATGAAATGTTAAGTTGATTTAAAAGCTTCTTCATAGCTCATAACATTACATGACCTCAGCATTATGTGTACCTTGCAAACTTGTTCAGAATTCATAGTGTACATGGTAACCATGAGATGCTTCTGCTTTCAGATTACTTGGACTGCATTATCAGCAGGGCGCTACGTACGTCTGACAGAAGGTACAGAACAACAGGAGCTGGTGGTCAGCTACCTTCCCCTCAGTCATATTGCTGCTCAAATGATTGATGTTTGGCTGCCAATAACATTTGGTGCACAAGTTTTCTTTGCTCAACCAGATGCACTGAAGGTAAAAATCATGCTACTTAAGCTCTATGCTTATAGACCGTAACCCCTGCATAGCCCCTTTGAGATGATAACCTTGTGTCATAAGACAAAAAGTAGGTTAGCCATGTACAAAGCAGACCATCCTGATTCCACTTATTCAAGCTACAGTAAATTACACCTGTTTTGTGACCTAAGACCCTCTAAGTTACTTAAACAGATGCCAGAGATGCTAGTCACCTTTTTGCTCTGTATGGTACAAGGACAGAAAATGCCTGCACTTCAATCTATATGAATATATTGGGTCTTTGTATAACACTTCAGACACTGTACTCTTCAACTTCCCTTCTTAATAACTGGGTTGTGCAATGGGCTTACTGGCCATACTTCAAAATCTCACCAAGGGAAAAATCCTCTCCTGACACGAATGGCCAGTGATTTGCCCCGATGCATAGTGAGCACATAGGAATCTGGAGTCAAAGCAAGGGGTGTGAATGTTCACGGGCCTTTACTTTTCAACGTTTGAGACTAGCTCTCAAAAAGCAAGTATCTTCACACTGCTAATGATACAAAAAGGCAGGGGAGTTAGACTATTTTAGGGCTAGACAGTTTGAACACGAGGCTAGTTTCTGGGGGCACCTAGCTTTAACTGGGGAGTGATACCTGACACTAATCTGGAGTCCACAATGTAGTGGTGCTATAGCAGGGGGTATTCCAAGAATTTGATAAGTGGTTGAGGGCCGCACTCTTCCATTAAAAATTAATGGGGGTTGGGTGCAGAAAGGAGGTTGGGGGTAAGGGATTAGGGTGCAGGAGAGGATTCTGACCTGGAAGAAAGGGTGCAGGGGCTGGGAGGGGGTCAGAGTGTGGGAGAGGGGAGACAGAGGGTTGAGCGAGAAAAGGAGGGGCTGGGGAGCCAGAAGCAGGCTCTGGCCAGGAGGTGCTTACCTGCACAACTCCCAGCCACCAGCCCAGAATGTTCCTCAGCCAGGTTCCCTGCCTTCTATGTCCCAGCACACAGCTCAAAGTAGCTCTGAGAACTGTGTGCTGCTCTGAATGCTGTGAACGCAGGAGGAGACACTCTTTGGGTGCTAACTGTGCTGCAAACAGGCAGCTCCCATTGGCTGGCTTCCAGCCAATGGGAGCTGCAAGATTGTGCTGGAGTAGGGGAAGTGTGCACAGCCTCTCCCTTCTCCTCTCAGACTTGCAGTGGCTTCTCTGAGCAATGTGCAGGGAGATAGGGCAGGTAGGGAGCCTGGCTGAAGCTCTCAGTGGGTCAGACCAGATCTGGCTACTTGGAGGCCAGATGAAGATAGGAGTATACTGTAGGAAAGGCATATGCTACTCATTAGCAATCAGTCCTGATTCAATACATCAGTGGCTTTTGTTTCTAGTTTTTCTTCCAAAAGTGGTTTTAAAATTTAAAATTCTACTTCACTTAGGGCACCTTAATAGACACCTTACGGGAGGTGAGACCAACAGCTTTTATGGGAGTCCCCCGTGTCTGGGAGAAAATGCAAGAAAAAATGAAATCTGTGAGCACAAAATCCTCTGCGCTCAGAAGAAAAGTGGCAACATGGGCTAAAGAAGTAGGATTACAAACTAACCTGAAACGGATGAACGGGTAAGTGTGTTAAACTATTTAAATGCAGCTTGTAAACCCTAATAGCAGATCAGCATGTGACATGCTAAGGCATCAGGGTGCAACCTGTGAGGGGTCACGGCTGTCTTCCTGGGGGGTTGCAGTGCTTCGGGCTGGCTAGCATTTTCTTTTCCCAGCTCAGCTCTGGACATACATGCGGTGGGGTGTGTGGCAGGGGAGCAGACCGGTGCTTAAAATGAAGGGGGGCTGCAACAAAATATTCCCAGTGCACATGTGGTCTGTTTTTGGTTGTGTGTGGTGGTTTTTGCGCTCAAAAAAAATTTCCCCAGTTTTGGGGGTTGTAAACGAAAAAAGGTTGAGCACCACTGTACTAGGGTGCTATCAGACTGAATCCTGCATTTTACATTTTTTCATTAATGGTCTGTAGGAGAGAATTTAAAAGCATCTTCCTCTGAATCAAAGTAGAATCACTACCTTTTAGGAGGACAAGATTCCAATCAGATCTTGATATACTAACTTGCCTCTTTCAATCCTTCCCTTAAAGGTCTTCTGAACTCCCAGTGAACTTCCGTCTAGCCAGGCAGCTGGTGTATAAAAAAGTTCGGAAGGGTCTTGGATTGGATCGATGCACAAAATGCTACACTGGGGCTGCCCCAATTACTAAAGAGACTCTGGAATATTTCCTGAGTCTTGACATCCCCGTGTATGAGTTGTATGGCATGAGTGAGAGCTCGGGACCTCATACAATCTCTCTTCCAGAAACATTCAGGATCACTAGGTATGTATTCTCACTGTGCAGAGACACTAGATAGCTGACTCTTACATAAAGAATGTTCAGTGCTTATCTCACCAGAAATCGACTCGTCACTGCTGCCCTTGGCTGAGACAGGCAGCTCCCCTCCTGTCTGTATCAAGCTAGCACCAGTAAAGAACAAGCTTACTTCAGCCCTGCGGTTGAGAAATAGGAAAGGTGGAACTTTGTTTCTCATGATTTCTACTATGGCACCCCAGGGCTATCCCTACTGATACTCAAAACAACATGCAGCTATTTGAGGTACCAAATCACTTCTCATTTTATGGTGCCCTGTATAGTTGTGTGCTGCCTAATAGGCTGGTCACTAGAGTCACGTCCCCAGCCAGCCCCTGCTCATCAAGTGGTAGCAAGCAGCATAAGTTCAGGCCAAAGGAGCAAGGATCAGCCAGTAGCTGAAGAGAAGCAGCAGTTTCACCTCCAAAGTACTGCTTCTGTCTGGCCAGCTGCACTGCTACCAACTGCTTCTCCTGAGTCCTAGCACTGCTCACTGCTACCCATGCCCCCTGCCTGCTTCCCTGAGGCTGCAGATAAGCCAGCCTCCCTGCCTGCTTATGCCCCCACCCCCAGCTCCAACCCATAGAGTGGATCCCTCCATTGGGCAAGAGGGTGCAACTGGTGGGCTGTATATAGGGCACCAGCATTGGTAGAGATGGCCCTGCACAATCACTATTTTAATACATCCAGTAACTTAAGAGAGAAATGTGAAGATACCAGATTAAAATAGAAGATAGGGTGACCTGCGTGTTGGAATAAATACCTCCACTGCAATACAGTTTACTAAACCTCAGGTATTCTAGAACTGTTTCTCAAACTTCATTGCACCATGACTGGCTTGTGGGGGTTTGGCCTTTGTCTTCAGACTTGCTGGGGCCCAAGGCTAACACAAGCCTTGGCAACCCATTAAACTGAGGTTGGGATCCTCTTCGGGGTTTCCAGTTTCAAGATCCTGGTTTCAGAACAATATTCTGAAAACACCAAGGGCAGATTTCCACTCAAAGCATTACAGCCTGGCTGCTGAGGCATGCCTGTGGAAGACCCTGCCTGTGCCAATGGGAGGGCTTTGCCCATCAGTATAAGTTGTCCATTTTGCCAAGATGTGGTAGCTAGGTCAACAGGAGAATTCTTATCAACCTACACTGGGGGGGCTAGGTTTGTGTTAATGCCATTGCTCACGGGTCTGGATTTTTCATACCCTGAGCAACAGTTCTACTGATTTAATTTCCTAGTGTGGATTTGGTGTCAATTTCTAGTAGGCATTAATCTCTCTGCTTAATGTTGGCTCCTTTTTCGATCTCACTACACTGACTGCTTATAAGCATCTTTTTGGCAAGGGATTAATTAGACTCCAGCTGGAGTATGTCTCATGGCTTTGTGGAAATGCTTTACTTTAAAAGTGGTACCAGTTTGGAATCTAAGCTTTGGCAGTCCTAGCTGTTTAGCATACTGAATCTTAAGGCGTGTGCGTCCCTGTTTTAGCTGTGGAAAGGAGGTTACAGCCTGCCGGACAATGATTTACAAGCCAGACAGTGATGGCAGTGGAGAGATCTGCTTCTCTGGAAGACACGTCTTTATGGGCTATTTGAACATGGAGGATAAAACCAGAGAGGCAATTGATGAAGAAGGCTGGCTACATTCAGGTGATCTTGGCAAGCATGACAAGAATGGATTACTTTACATCACTGGAAGAATTAAAGGTAATGCCTCATCTTTGGTTTGCATTGTCCAGCTACACCACCCTATACCATCAACACTTAAATCTTGCAAGCAAAGTAGGTTTCTTTGGCTTGGTATGTAATAAGTGGTGTAACTGCTCTGAGGTACTAATGACCCAGCATGGTCGTAAGGTGATGTGCTAACAGTTGTGCAGCATTCTAAATCTGGTGTAAGAATGCTGCAGAACAAGAGAACAAACAGAAAGGCAAGACTTCAAAGGTGAGGGTTAAAGAGCCAGTGGCTCTTATAGCAACATGATAGCTAGCCATAGTGACTTGAGGGAATCTAGCTTGGCAGAGTAACTTTTCTGGTTGCAGCTGGCTGTGGTAGCATTTGCTCTTACAGCTAACTCCTCTATCTGTCCATCTACCTTAACTGTAAGGGAAGAAGTTCCTGGGAGCAGCCCATGTATACATTCCTTGCTATGAAGGACAATAGTTAAATTGGTTACTACAGGACAGTTACAAAAGCAGATCAGATTCATTTGTTCTAGTGTCCTGTTGAAATGCAAATTGACTCTTTCAGCTTGCTACTGTCAGTAGCACAGGCATACTTGGAGGCTGGGAGGGGAAGATTTTAGTATTTTTTCCACATGTGGATGGGGTGGGGGAGCTCTGGCAGTGGAAGGTTACACTGCTAAAATAGGGTGTCTCTCTTGGAGTCTCAAAAGGGTGAATTTTCCCCAAGATCAGAGCACAAATCAGCCCCCTCTGCCATTCCTATTCTCTTCCCAGCCCCTCTTGGGCTCAAGACTTTGTTCCTTGTATACCAAGGAACAGCTAGTTCCTTTTTGCCCAGAGGAAGCCCCCCCCCCCTTTCCAACATGCAGATCCAAATAGTAAAGCACTAAGTGGTAAAAAGGTCACAAATAACCTAATGTTCAAGGCCCCATGTACTACATAGCAAACTGTATCTAAATTTCTTCAGTCCTGGTTCCTCTCACCATCGCCCTGCTCCCCCACCCCACCCACCACACATACATACTTTCTCTGCTGTAGTGAGGGAATAATTCCTCTTGAGCAGTTTCAAATCTGTTCACTTACATTTGAATATCCCATGCATGGCTTTAGTAAAGTCCCTTTTTTAGAGATGAGTTAAATCTTTGTTTGGTAGTTAGCCAGACATCTGTCTTGTAAAGTGTACAATTGCTGTAATGTGCATGTCCTCTTGTGTCTGAAACTACGCTTGACAAAAAAACTAAAGCTAAAATAGCAGTGACAAATCCCATTTTTATAGTTATGCCTGTGTTCTAGAGCTCATCATTACTGCTGGAGGTGAGAACATCCCTCCTGTTCCAATTGAAGATGCTGTAAAGGAAGCTGTTCCCATCATTAGTAATGCAATGTTAGTTGGAGACAAGGCCAAATTTCTTTCTATGCTTCTAACACTGAAGGTATGGTTCTTTATTTCCTGATAAATAGCTTCATTTTTCTAGCTATCAGCTTAGCCAGACTGGCTAGATTCTTGGGATAAAGAATTAGGAGGGCTTGTTAGTTTCAAATCTGATTTGACATGGTTTCCAACACTTGAAAATGAGCATTTCACAAACCTAATGTTCTACAGATTTGTAGGCAACACAATAGCATGTAACATTGTAACCTTGAATTAAAAGGACCTGTCCAAAAGCACATGGGAATGACTCTCTTCATATTTAGTCCAGCTATAGTTTGGTTAGAGGTGAGGAACATCCCCCATTGTGTATACTTATTCAGCAGAATTAAAGGGGAGATGAAGTTGAGGACATTGAAGCAGTATGATACAACAGGAAAAATCTGGTTCTCCCTTTCCTTCTCAAACCTCTTCCTCTGTAGCAGTAACAGGCTGTAGCTTCTTTACTGAAAATGGCTTTGTATTAAAATTTTCCCTTAGATTGAGCTCTAGATTTCTGAAGGCCAGTTCCCAGTCCTCCGTAATTAGGTGCTGAGCTGTAAGGCAAAGAATGTGATAAACCAGTATAGTGAAGCCCAGCTGTGTTCTTGTCTGTCACTACATGGTGCTGCTTTACCTCTCCCAGATTCAAATACAATAAAACTCCAGTTGTCCGGCACTCTTGATAGTCCGGCACCACCTAGAACCCAAGTGCTCCAGGCAGCCAGACAACTGGAGCTGCTCTGCCCTGGGCTTCTGATTCAGCTGCTGGTCAGTTTCAGCAGCGGCTGACTTGGTGATGCCTGGGGTAGAGCCGCTGGGGTGGTGCCAGGTTGGTCCTCCAGACCCCTCATAGCCCCCTTCCGATAGTCTGGCATATTTGATAATCCAGCACCTCCTGGGTCCTAAAGGTGCCAGATTATCGGAAGTTTACTGTAATTTCTTTAACTCTAGAAATGTCTCTAATGGGAAAAGAGCATTAGCTACAATGGTAGCGATAACAAAATAGTTCTAGAAATCCCTTACCTACCTCTGATAGCAGTCTAGGTTCTGAACATAGCTTTTAGGATGCTGAGATGGGCCAGGGGGGGTGTTTCACTTCAACATAAGTCAGGCTTCAGTGAATTGGCAAACTATCACACCAAGATGTGATTTCTGGCTGTCTACTTAGGATCAGCCAGGGTAATGGAAAATAACTTTGCTGGGTTAAATAACAATGTGACTGTAGAAGATGTTATCTATTATACTCCAGAAAACTGTTGGGCAAGTGAAGTAATGTTGCTGTTCTGTTCTTCCTTGCAGTGCAATGTCAATGGAGAAACAGGGGAACCAGAAGATGACCTTACTCCAGAAGTCATAGCATACTGCCTCAGATTAGGCAGCAAAGCTACCAAAGTCTCAGACATCGTAGGTGGCAAAGACAAAGCTGTCTATGCAGCTATCCAGAAAGGAATTACATTAGTCAATGAGAAAGCAAGCTCAAATGCACAGAAAATACAGAAGTGGGCCCTCTTAGAAAAGGACTTCTCAATTGGTGATGGACAGCTAGGTAAGTAGGTACTGCATGTTGAAACGAATGCAAGTTATCTGGCTTCAAATAGGGCAGTGAGAAGATGTAATACAAACTTACATGTATTATGATATTAAAGTTAGTCTTACATTGTCACATTCACTCACTCCACTGTGCTGGACACTCAAGCAATGGGACTGCAGAAGCCTGTCAGCAGGGTAGATTGAACAGCCACTCTTGGCATTCAGCAAATCTGTTTGTGAAGAAACAATGAAATAGGGTGAGGGTTTGACTGGCAGGAGTGAGGGAAGGAGATGCTGGCTGACTTGTGGGTGGAACTTGGAGAATGGGATGGGTTGAATATTTCACTTCACCTCCAATAAGCCTTGCTGGTAACTATTTGTGCCCTGTTGTAGATGCAACAATCTGCTACAGCAGTTAAACAAATCAAAGATTTGGACACTGACATCCATGCCTCCAAGTGACCATCTCCCAGTAGTAGAGAAATGTGCACTTCTTGGAACTAATTATTTCTGGTGCCTGTTCCCACTTGAATCATTTGGGTCTTCCCTGGGGGGGGGGGCACAAGTGGCTGCATGGCTGCTTAATTGCACCCTGTGAGGGGACCAGGCTACAACATTAACCCATTACCGAGATTTAAACATCTCCTCAAAGAATGTGCCAGAGTCTAAACTCCTTTGAGAATTGCAGTGAGCTGCCTCAAGCTGCTGTGAACCTCCCTTTGGTGCCCAGCCACCAAAGGTTGTTCTTCAACTCCTGGCCTGCCAAATGACTCCTGGCTGGATAGGCTAGAGCCCCAGATAAAGCATTTGTTACTTGAGCCCCTGGACAGCCTGGAACCTTAGCTGGTGTGGGAAGCCAGGGCTTAACCCAACTTTGCTCCTCTGCTCTGACGCTGGCAGTCTTGCTGCTACTTTCCTCCTGTATAGAGTGCCTCTTGCAGCAATGTTTTCTTTGCCTTTCATCTTGCATGTATAATTGATAAACGATTGTCCCCATCCAAGATGGGTAACTACAATCACTAAGGGATATTTGAGCCAACTTGAAGTGAATTGGGCAACCTTTCTCCAAGGTCAGCAGGCAGCCTTGCTCCAAAAGATTAAACTTTTTGGAATTGGCCTTATAAGTAGAATAAATGACTTGATTAAAATGCTGTTCCCCTCCTTGCAGGTCCAACCATGAAACTGAAGAGGCCTGTTGTAATGAAGATGTATAAAGACCAAATAGACCAGTTCTACTCTGATGTGTGAACCACATCAGCAAAACCTTTCAAAATCACCTTAGAACATTTGTAAGTTTCGACAGTTCTCTAGCTCTTCCTCTGCTGTGTAAGTGTGCTGCTCATTGCTTCGACTCCAAATGAAGGATTAAATGGATCTGAAATAAACCAGGCTTAAAAATGTAGCCCTGAAATCTGTGAATATGTTCCTGACTTTAGCTATTGGCAATGCTATGCTAACACTGTTCCTCTCTTTGGACTTTTTTCTAATGTCCATTATCAGCTTGTCAGCTGTATATCATATACAGGCACAATCTCAGCAAAAGTTAAAACTTTGCACTATGGCATTTTTTTTGAAAAACTATGCTAGAACTTATATTTTATCAAAGCTTTGTTTGTGTTTTTTATATTCATTTTCAGGAAAACCAATCAGGAACCTTGGTTTCTTGCAGTGTTGCGCTTTAGGTCTGGGGTAATTTTTAATCGCAATGGGTTTTGTAGCTGTAGATTTAACTACAGTGACAATCTGAATACTTGAGAATTTTCACAAGGTGTAAAACGAAGGTGAAAGATGCTTTAGGTATAATGCATCTTTATACAGAGTGTAAATAACCCCCATTACTGCTGTAGAGAAGTCAACTAAACTCCCCCAAAACTGTTTACTTGGTTCATAGTCTGTGCAATACTGGCTTTTAGACTTTTTTTTTTGGTTGGGATATCACAGCCAGAAATGTACTGAAACTATCTTGCATGTGCTGTGTAAAACATTCCAGCAAGCGGAGTCTGATAGGGCTGTTAAAATCCTGCCCCTTCTGACTTGTTCCTCAGTTGTCCTACAATCACAAAGTTTAAACTTCTAGGATTTTATGCATAGTACACTTGGGTAGGTGAGAAAAGGACTTAGTCACTTAGGACAATAATGGACTGAACTGTTTTAAAAGCTCTTTTGAAAAAGGAAAACAATGCATGTATTAGAAAACTAGGAACAACTGATTTTCTCCCCCCCCCCCCCTTTCTGGCAAAAGGTTTAATTTATTATAGGGGAGATGGGAGGTGGTGGGTATGTGTGTAAAAGGTATCTCTGCAATCTGCTGCATTTCTAGAACTTTAGTGTTTGGCACTACAGGCCCTCTACAGAAGTAAGCAACTGTTACTGAATCCATGGATGCTTATAGTAAACTATTGCCTGATAAACTGGCTGTGCAAGGTGCCCATAAGCAGAACAGGCCATAACGGTGTATTCCTGGAGGACTAAACTAGTGCTGGTTATCCCTGCCTGTTAACCAGTGGATTAAAGTAGTTGTGCAGAAATCTCATTATATGAAGGCCTACCTCCAACTAAGTTTCAGGGAGCTTGCATGTCTTAAAGGTTTTTTACTTATTTATGATCAGATGAATACAAATGTGCAAACAATGTATGAGATTCTGAAGGACAAAACTGCAATCGTACTTTCAAACTTCTGTTACTGATGTCTTGTGTTAATGCCTAAAATGCATGTTTTGAAGAAGAATGTATATATTTATTACTGTAGAGCATCAATTATGCTGAGTTATACTTCAGGAAACACAGATTAATGAAGACTGATAGACATTTACTTTCAAGCCATAGTACTACTTGTGTTAAAACCCCTAATCTGTAAGATGCCTACAGAGAGGGGGGGGAAAAAAGCTACGGGAAGGAAGTTAAAGCACTTATTAAAAATTGAGAACTTGTAACAATTCCAATTACTTAATCACCTCCCACTTATTTGATACCTATGGAATCTTTTAATAAGTTGAACTCCTACCATTTACTGGTCTTATCACTATTTTCCATGGGCCAAATGTGAAATGTCTGAACTCTGTTACTAAATAAACACCTGGAAAACTTCATTGTCTCTTCTTAATTGCATTGCAGTCTCTAGCTAAAGGGAGGTGGTTTTGGTTAATTAGACACACAGCTTTCAGGACCTAACTAGCAGTGAAGGGAAAGCTGAGCGGGGGAAAGTAACAAAAGATCAACTGTTGCACACTGAGCAAGCTTCTATAACATCTGAAGGAATACTCACCTAGTACTATAAACCAACAGGCTCTATAGTATGACATCCTCTGAAAAAAATCTTGGGAGAAACTTGCATAACCTTCTCAAGGAGAGATGTGGAGGCCCTCTTCAATGTTAGCTTTGCATTTAATTAAAGCCTAACAATCCCTCCTCCCATGGAGGAAAGAGACAACAGCAAGCAGGACTGACTAGTGTAAACTCATCAGGCCCTATAGTTCTTACTTCCTTGGTAGAAACAGAGCAAATCCGAATGACTAGAGAACTGAAGATTTAATAAACCAGCGGGAGAACTTATCTAGCCAGAAAGCCCTATGTCCGCACTGTAATTAATGCACACCTTTTTGCTTGTGCTCACTGATGCAGGCTAAGGCACCAGGTAATTGCTGTGTAAGAGCCAAGGCTGGTCAAGAACCTGAGCTCTAGAATTTGCAGGAGGGTCCCAGTGTACAGGCTGCAGCTAAAACCTGTCTTCTAGTGCCACCCTGCAGCCAGGCCTCTATCAACACTGGCCATCAGGCATGGTGTTGCTGGCAGATAGGGCACCACCAGTCCGTCTGGTAGACACCGGGCCAGGCACTGCTGCCATAGAGGGGCCTGCTGGCAGATGGGACACTGGCTGCCAGCAGCAGACAGCACTAGATGCCAAGGGCAGCACAAGAACACTAGCCATGGCAGGCCACCACTCTACAGGGGACTGCTGGCAGACAAGCCCCCCACTAAGCATGGGGCCAGGCCCTGATGCCAGCTGGTGCTGCTGGCTGATGGGGCACTGGGTGCTGTTGGCAGCTGGTCCCGCACCAGTAGGGGGGCCTGGACACAAATGTCAGGGTGTCACTGGGCAGAGGCAGCAGCCAGACCCAGCGCTGGGTGCCACTGGCAGGGCAAGCGCACCAGCCAGGGCCGGCTGCAGGCAAACGAGCGCCTGGGCGCTCGCCAGTCCTGCTGTGCTTAAGCCACGTGGGGGGCGGGGCTGAGCTCCCACACGCCCCGCCCCGGCTCTTACGCAGCCTGAATCAGCCTCACTCTGACGCACAGCGCCCCTCTATGGTTATAGCGCGAGGTAGAGCGCCGCTTTGGGCCTTCCCCTCTCTCATGCGCGCTCGCTCCCCCGCCTCAGCATAGGAGGACCGGAAGGAGTGTTGGCTATCCCAGAGCTCCGCGCGCGGTCTCGTTCCTTCTTCTTCCGGTGCGGCGCCGTGCGGCCTGGGGCAGGTGAGGCCGGACCTGGCCGGTCGGGAGAATCCGCGTCCATCCTTTGGCGGGAGGGGCTGGGGGCTCCCGGTGGGGGAAGATCCGAGATGTGGGGGGGCCGGGGGTGTGGGCTGAGGCCGGGCTGGGGGGTGGTGGCTGGGGCTGGGGGGTGGTGGTTGGTGCCGGACTGGGAGGTGATATGGGGGTAGGCGGCTGGGGGAGTGGCTGGGGTTGTCCCGGGGGGTGACATGGGGTGGGCAGCTGGGCCCGGGGGGGGAGGGTGTGGCTGGTGCTTGGCTGGATAGTAACATGGAGGTGGGCAGCTGGGCCAGGGTATGGCAGGTGCTGTCCCAGGGCGGGGTGTTAGGGACGTGGGGTGGGGGCCAAGCAGGGCCACGGCTGACCCGCTGCCGCTCTCCCCGCAGACATGGCGATCCGCTACCCTATGGCCGTTGGCCTTAGCAAAGGTCACAAGGTGACGAAGAACGTGTCAAAGCCCCGGCAGTGTCGCCGCAGAGGGGTGAGTGAATGTCGGGCTGGGTGGCCAGAGCTCATAACCTGACCTAGAACTGCTGAGCCACCTGGTGATGCTGGACCCGCTGCCGGCCCCATGCCTGGCTCCTAGAGCTGAGCAGAACGGTGCTGAAAACGATGCTGAATCCTCTAGAGGTAGCTGGCTTGTGCCCGGTGCTGGCCCATTCTTGTGGGAGAGCGAGGGCTGAGACCTTGGCACCGAGAGTGGGAAGGCTGGCTTAAAAGCTGATGCTTGGTGGGGGGCTGTGACAGGACCAACAATGCTCAGTGACAGTGACTTGCAGCTGTTGAAGCAGTTGGGAAGTTACTATCTGCCCAGAGTGGCAAAGTGCAGGAACCCATGGATGCTTAATACATGCAAGGTTTGACTCTGGGCAATGCAGAGCTTTTGTGGCTAATTCCTGGTCAGTTCTGCTTTTTATTGTCCTGGTAGCAGAGCTTCTCTCGGGTGGAAGGGTTTCAGCGTGATAGGGTACATATAAAGATCTGAAATGTGTGGTGTGGAGTGAGTAGGATTGGAAGGGTCCTTAGAAGGACATCTCGTCCAATCTCCTGCACTCATGGCAGGGCTAAGTATTATCTAGATGGGTTTTCAGAGGCTGGGTCACCTGCCTGTTCTGGCCCCGTGAACCGCCGCGCTTTGCCAGAAAGTGGCCACCAGTAGGTCTGGCTCCTAGGTGGGGAGCCACTGAGCTCTGCTCACTGCCCCACCCCAAGCACCGGCCCTGTACTCCTGTTGGCCACATCTGGGGGGGGTGTCTGCAGATAAGAGCAGAGTACAGAGCTGCTTGTGCATCTCTGCCTAGGAGCTGGACCTGCTGTTGGCTGCTTTTGGACACAGAGCATCCCTCAGTGCTGGGACTGGCAGGAAGCCTGCCTTTGCATCCCTACTGTACTGCTGACTGGGAGCCACAGGATGTAATCCTGTTCCCCCATCTCCCACCCCAGAGCCTGCACACTAGTCAAAAGATATAATTGGTCACAGGCATCAGCAATTTTTTCAATGGGGTTGTGAGAAAAAAATTTGAAAACCCTGCTCTAGATGAGGGATTGTCAGAGTCATTTTAATGGATTCACCAAGGCTGGTGGCCAAGTCCCACCAGCCAAGGCTAAGGTTACATGCCTCCCACCCAGAGGAGCAGTCTAGTGCTTCAGCTTTAACCCATCCCTCTGCTCCCTGGGCAGCAGGGGTTATGTGGGCTTGGTTTTGGTCTGCCCTCCTAGTATTTTTTTATTGTCGGAAGGAGGTTATAGTGCAGTGAAGTTTGAGAACCCCTGAGAGTTCTAACTTGCTTTTAAAAATTCTAACTTGCTTTTAAAAATGTCTAACTTGCTTTTAAAAATTCTTCAGTGATGGAGATTCCACCATGTCCCTGGGCAGTTTATTCCAGCTCCTTGATGAGACACTTTTCCTAATATCCAATCTAAAATGCCATTGCTGCAGTTTAAGACCATTGCATGTATTTATTTGTGTTACTGGGTTGTAACTTTTCCCTTATTTGAGGATGCATGCGAGGTAAGAGGCGTGGCCTTGACTTGGCAGTAGTGAGAGAAGTAGTGGCAGAATAGTATTGTGGTGGTACGTTCCAGGGCATGGGGATTCTGAAAGTTGTCAGTGTACTCAAGCTTCTCCTGGTGCTGCTGCTACTCAGCACAGCTCTTCCCACACAGGGCTACATTCCTGTAAGCTGTGTGGACGCATAGCAACTTACTAAGCACTGTACAGGTGCTATGGGAACCTGCCCAGCCAGATCTGCTGTGGCCAGGGGAGAGGCAGAGAGCTTGGGGGAGTAGTGGAGGATGCGCGGGTTTCTCTCTCCCCATTGTAGACACAGAGCAGCTTGCATCCTAACCCCTTCACCCAGCCCCAGTCTTACCCCAGCCCTGAGCCAAACACCCCAACCCCATCACCACCACATGAATTTTGACGTGTGACACATCACCTCCATATCAGTGCACAAAACTAAAATGGCGCACGTGTGTGGGGAAAATTAGAGGAAACACTAGCAGAGCTGGGGGCTATCAGGTGATCAATTGCTGATGGGATTCTTAGGGTTTTTAGTCATGTCATAGGCATGAATTGCAGCATTTAGTTTTATACCAAGATAGTGAACCCAAACAAATACAGCATTTGATTTGTTAATTTCACTTGTTGGCATTTTGAAATTCTTGTGTTCGAATGGGCACTGTCAAAGGGAGAGAGACCAAGGCAGAGTTAGTGGGGGGGAGTGAATGAGAACTAGCTGAGTTCAGTGCTGTCTTTCCCACTCCCAGTCACTTGGCTAGGAAAAGAAGAGTTTGACCCTCTGTTAACTGGCTAATGTTGGGGGCAGATGGGATGTGGCCTGCAGAACTGAGGCTCTTAAGAAATACAACCATCAGTGCTCTTCCTCAGTATGAGCCTGCAATGTTTTCTGAGGATGATCAGTTTTCTATATCCATGGGCCACAAAATGTTTAAGGTATGCAATGGCTTCCACATGAGGAGAGATTAATAAAACTGGGACTTCTCAGCTTGGAAAAGAGACAGCTAAGGAAGGATATGATGGAGATCTATAAGATCATGACTGATGTGGAGATAGTGGCCAAGGAAGTGTTAGTTACTTACGTCTTCACATAACACAGGGTCAGTCTTAGATCTTTGCCAGACAATGTTGTTAAGACCAACACTATAACAGGGTTCAAAAAAGAGCTCGATAAATTTGTGAGGGGAAGGCTGTTTTTGGATGGGCAGAGATGCAGCCCCACACTCTAGGTATTGCTGGGAAGGGAGACAGAATGGATCGCTTGATTCCTTGTTCTGTTCATTCCCTCTGAAGTACTTGGCACTGATCATAGCTGGAAGACAATACTGGGCTAGATAGACCCTTGGTCTGACCTGAATGGCTCCTCTTACATTCTTCATTCTCCTTCCTTAGTAACCACCTTTGTCCTGCCTCTCTTAGCCACCCCTATTGTGTACATCTGCAGGCGGTGGCATACACAATTTACACTCATATCCTGAGTTAATCTGGGTTCACCTATGCTTTATTTTTTGTATTCTTGTGCCAACTGTGCATGAGGTACTGTTCCATGCAGGAAGACTGCCTATTTACACAGACCTACAGCGTCTGTATAGTCTTTGCTTCTGTACATGGCATTCTTCTCAAACCTTGCTGCTTGCACATGGTTTGTTACTGCATCTGATATGTCATCTTGTTGCAGCTGTAACAAATGGGGAATGAACAATTTCCCAAGGAGACCCTGTTTTCCTTTAGAAGCTGGGGTCTCCTTGAAGTATTCTTCAGGTGCGTAACTGATACCAGAATCACAGCAGTTCTGGCTCTTCAACAGCTTCCAGTTGCCTGCAGCATTTGGCCCAACGACTAATTTAGCAAGGCTTTAGGGAAGTGACATTTTCTTACACTGAACTATGGTCTCTCTGCAGCGCCTGACCAAACACACAAAGTTTGTGCGAGACATGATCCGAGAGGTGTGTGGCTTTGCCCCCTATGAGAAACGTGCTATGGAATTGCTGAAAGTTTCTAAGGACAAACGTGCTTTGAAGTTCATAAAGAAAAGGGTAAGTGAATTGAGCCTCATCCTGCAGAGGATGAGTATCCTAGGTAGCTTTGCGAACCCCTCCCCTTCCACTTTTCTCCCTCCTTTTCTCCCATCAGAGGATCCACCCTAGAGCCAGCTTGGTTCTGCTTCCTGTGGGCCCTCAGGAGCCTGGGGGAAGTCTCATGTACAAGAGTAGCCTACAGCCGTGTCTAACCTAAGTTCAGCTCAGGGTGGAGAGAACATAGAGAAGCTCCTTTGATCGAAACACCGAAGGGAGATCCTGAAATTTTTTCTCTTATATCGCAAAGCTTCAGCTAGATTGATGCTGTTAACACAGCAACTTGGACCAGAAGGAAATAAAACTGCTCTGAAAACAAGGGGAGATATGAGCTTTGCATGCAAGAGAACTATGGGGATGGGGGGGAGCTGGTTGGAGTTCCATCAAATGGAGGGAGACCCCCCTCCCCCTCCCCGCTTCCTCCCACACACACACTTCTTCAAGCCTGTTTGCTTTGTAATCCTAGTACAGTAGAATCCGGATTATCCAACCTTCAGTAAGCTGACATTCCGCTTTATCCGACATAGCCGGATAAACCCTGGGGTTCCGCGGACCATTGTCAGGGGTTCCGCGAGAAATCCCCAGCCACCCTAGCGCAGTGCGAGTATGCAGCCCCTAAGGCCAGCCACCCCGTGCTGCCATGCTGCATGCAGCCTCCCGGCTGAAGAGGCTCCAGCAGTAACCCCTGAAAGCAAAAGCAAAACTAAAACCCTGTGCAGGTGCCGGCCGGCCGCCTTGTGACCAGGCCCATTTCCCCTGCCTCAGCCGCTGACGTCCCTTGAATTGCAGCGCATGGCAGGCGATTGAGAGTCCAGCCCGCGGGTCGGAGCCTCCTGCCAGCGCCGCTTGGTCCCCATCCCTGCCTGGCCCCTTCCCTCCCTGCAGCCCCTAGGCACGGGCCAGGAGAGTGGCCCTGCTTGCTCCCCCATCGCTTCAGGCGCTGCTGCTGCCCCTGCTGCTGCTGCCCTTCTCGGCGGCCTCCAAGCAGAACATCCCCCAAGTACTGCTGCTCTTCGCCCAGAGCACCTGAATCAACTACTGTACAAGTAATGTTCTGTACTCCGTATTATCCGACATTTTCGGTAATCCGACCACCTGTGGGTCCTGTTTAGGTCGGATAATGGGGACTCTACTGTACAGGCTTTTGCCCACTCACATATATTTGCTTTGTCTCCCCAAGCAGCCTGAGCAATGAAAGGCAGAAATAAGGGACCGACACAGGATTTTATGCAGGTGCTGTAGGGGGTAGTGGCTCATGGTGCTGCTTTCTTTCGTGTACAGGTTGGCACTCACATTCGAGCCAAGAGGAAACGGGAAGAGCTCAGCAATGTTCTGGCAGCCATGAGGAAGGCTGCTGCCAAGAAGGATTAAGCAGCACCAACTCCTGTAACTCATTAAAGTGTGTTCAGACACGAGCAGCGTGGTGGTGGTATTAGCAGGGGGGAGTGGTTAAAGGGTTAAACTTGTCTCCCTTCTGCAGCAGGACACTGTGTCTGGGTGAAGAACCAGCATGTCATTAGCTCGGGCAGCTGAGTGCAAGGAAGGGGAATGTTGAGGCTGCCCCTTCTGGAGAGGGCTGAAGTGGTGGGTTGGGATTATTTATTTCACTAGCAAGAACCAAATCTGAGTCCGTCCTCTGCTGGGAAAGTCTCCTGAAGAAGTAGGTGTATGAGTCATTTCCCCAGGCTTGGACACAGCAGCAGAGCCAGGAATGCAGGGGCCTATCCATGAAGGAACTCCTTACCTTAAAGATCACGGCAAACTGGGACCTATATTCACTAGCTCAGGAGTGGGTGCAATAATTTTTGATGGGGGGGGCCACTCCAAGAAAAAGGTTGAGGGCTGCACTCTTCCATGATATTAATGGAGGAGATGCGGGGTCTGGGATGGAGGTTGAGTGAAGAAGGGAGCTTGGGGTAAGGGATTGGGCTGCAGGAGGGAGACTGGAGTTTGGGTGAAGAGGTGGTTATGACCTAGGGCAGGGCACGAGTGCTGGGGTTTGGGATGTGACCTAGGGTAGTAGGGTATTGTGAGCTGGGGCGGGAGATTGGGGTGCCAGATCTGGGAGGGGGTATGGATGTATGAGGGGGACAGTGGGTTTGGGTATGTTGAGCTGGGGAGACAGAGGATTGGGGCAGGGAAGGGCTGGGGTGCCTGAAGCAGGCTGTGGCCAGGAGACTTACCAGCCAGCAGCCAAACTAACCTGCCGGCAGAGCTTAAAAGATTTCCCAGCCAGCTTTTCTGGCCATGTGCTTCAGTGGAGCGGGACCTGGGTTCTTCATGGTTGCCTGTTATTCCAACAAGCAGCTCCCATTGGCTGGTTTCTGGCCAGAAACCAG
>JANRFK010006656.1:4899247-4925245 GCA_030068395.1 Apalone spinifera | reverse complement strand
AGGGCAAGGAGTCTGGTGAGAAGGGGGGAGGAAGCGACCCAGAGCAGTGGGGGGAGGGTGTCACAAATTCATTTAGCATTTTAGGGGATCGTGGTATCGGAAAGTTTGAGAACCCCTGGGTTAACTGATTAAACAGGATTTTACATCCCTGCTTTTCAATCCCAGAGATATCTAAGGGTCGCTGCACCACCCCTACAATCTTCCTGCTTTTTTCCGCTTAGCCCTTCTAGGAGATTCAGTGCCCTGGCTCTCTGGCCACTAGGACAGACGCAGAAACATTCAGGAGCTAACGTAGGGTGTTTCACTAATGCTCATAAGGTTCTCCCATTTTAACTCCTCTCCTGTGCAGCTGCTTTCAGAAAAGAGCCGTGGAAACGTCAGAGCAGTAATTCAGCTTCCCAGCTGCTGCTCCCCATTCAGCACCTGTAGTTCTGCCTAACTGGGGCGAAAGAGGAGTGAAAAAGGCCCCCCTTGCCAATCCCGCATTGGCTCTGCTGCAGCTGCATCTTACCCATAGCGGTCCAGGCCAGGCCCATCACCACTCCAGGAGGCGTGAGGTCATACATCCGATCCACAGTGAAGATTGGCTTGCCAACAAAGTCCTGCAAGTTTTCTGAGGTGACTTCAACTGTCTCGGCTTCTCCACGGACAATCTTATAGGCCGATTTCCGTAACACCTGTGCAAGACAGTGATTAGTCCCGGCAGGATGTGGTCACGGCGCAAAGCACATAGAGGACTTGACATTCAAGCATCCTCACCTTCTCCACTTGCTTCTGCAGGTTCCTCACTCCACTCTCCCTGCAGTACTTCTTGATGAGAACAGTCAGCACATCAGAGGAGATCTTGGCCTTGGTTTCGTCCAAACCAGACAGGACACGTGCTTGAGGGACCAAGTACCTCTGGGGGGGCGGGGGGAGAGAAAAAAAAATCAACCACCATGTGCTCCTGTTAGTCCTCAACTGAATCATCCCATTTCAGCCAACTTCACTCTGCCGTTAGCTCAATGAGTACTTTCGGCAGAGGCCTGGGGCTTGTTTCTAGTAGAAATCCAGTATTATCCGGTAGGGCGTACAGCTGTAGTCAGCTTGTTTTATGTGGCAGTGTTCCCTTGAACACTGTGCCCAAGGTGACTGGAGATGCAGAGCGCAGATGCTCCAGTTAACTCTGCTAGAAGAGCATTGTCTTTCATTTGATGCAGCCTGGATACAGAACTCCTAATGGGTTTGTTAGAGAGAGAGCTTCTCACCTCTGCAATTGCAAGTTTCTCTTGTGCAACGTATCCCGACACATTGATCATTTCCATTCTGTCCCGCAGCGGCTCTGGGATGGTGTCCGTCACATTAGCAGTACAAATAAAAAGCACCTGAATATGACAAGACAGCCCTGGTTAGGTACTTCCCATGGGCAGGCAGCTTCACTTGATTCTGTCAAGTTCTAGCGCCCTCCTGTAGGGAGGTCCGATCCCAGAGCAAGCTGTGCTGGGGCCCCAAATGGAGTAGTCCCGCAGCACACAGTGGGAAGCCAGCAGGGTCTGATGGCTGTATTTGCCACTAACTACGGACCCTGGATCCCAGCAACAGCGTGTAAGAGACCCCAATGACTGTCCAGCCTGAAAGTCTCCCTTGCAGCAATTCTAAAAGTGATTCCATAGCAGGGTGCCAGCATCCGGTCGCTGAGAGCAAGCCCCATTTTGGCCACTCAGAAGTGAAAAAGGAGGCCATGTGCTCGTTAGCTGGCAGATGTTATGACAGCAGCTGGCTCCCAGACCAGGTGCCCATAGGGATGGGAGGTATCTAGCCAGATGGAACGTTTTCAGGACAGTCTATTGGTCTGGCCCTACAATCATCTCCAGTTACAGAGAGAACTCCCAGGTGTCTCTTTTACACCTCCCTTGGCAAAAGGAGTGCATTCTACCCTACAACCTCGGCTCTAATGGCTAGGGCACCTGAACAGACCTGGCAGCTCCCATCTGAAACGCCCAGTGGAACTATACCTTTGATAAATCTACAGGAACATCAAGGTAATGGTCCAAGAAGTTCGAGTTCTGTTCTGGGTCCAGCAGCTCCAGAAGGGCCGAGGATGGGTCACCTTGATAGCCTCGCCCAATTTTATCCACCTACAGGAGACAGAAGACTTGAAGGAAACATGGTAGCATGAAAAGCTTCTTACCAGGATTCACTTTTACTGCACCAGTTTGGCTGCATTCGTTCCCGACAAGCAGCTGTTTCATTCCAGCACACGCTTCTTCACGAACACATTACTTACTAGCTGCCTCCCAGCAGCACCGCCAAACCCCTGGCCTTTAGGAACGAGCACGCTTGGCAAGACACGGGGTGGTGGTTGGTACTCACAGGAAAAAGGTTCTACTGAGGGGATATCGGGGGGATTCTACGGGAATGGAGAGGGACAAAAATGCGAGGCAGCAGCACATCAAGAGCTGCCGAAGTAGCCCAGTTTCTTTCTTTGACAGCGAAGTGTCTGGGCTGATGGGCTAATGCAATGTGTCACTTCCAAATGCACAAACACCACCTGAAATGGGAGCAGGGGCAGTGAGGGGTTTATCTTGATTTTATAATAATGCAACTTAACACACCTTGCTTACTTGCGATATTTTTTCATGCTAATGGAAAGTGTTGGGTTGACAGCCCAGCGTCCAGTAACTGCTTCTGGTGTCTCAGATGGTGGCAAGGTAAGGTTCTTACCCCTCACACTGCCTTTAATCCAAGCTAGAGGGATTCCCTCAGGGCCAGAAGGAAAATTGGGGTTGTGCGCCCATTCACCTCCCTCGCCACCTATACTGAGTCTGCCAGTGAGTGTGTGACATAGGTGCCTTTGTGCTGGCTGAGTGTATAAAGCCCAGAGAGCAGAAACAGGCCAGACTTTGATCTGAAAGGCCCTTAATGTAGCAATCTAAATGGACGTGTGTACAACAGGAGACTAACTATCACAGTGCCTAAGTGGCTTAGGAGCCCAAACCTCACTGAAAGTCATTGGGACTTGGGAGCTTTGGAAAAGTTACCCTTGTGGTTTTCCTGTAGCCTGGGGTTGATATCTAATGGTTTTCAGTGGAAGAGCCTGGAGAATGATCCGATATCTCACCTCATCGATCAGGATCAGAGGGTTTTCTGTCTTGGTCTTTTTTAGGCACTGGATGATTTTCCCTGGCATTGCTCCAACGTACGTCCTCCTGTTTTACGAGAGACCACTTATCAGACAATATATCATACAGGGGAGGGAATAATGTGCTTAAGAGGTAGCTCTTCATTTTTACCCCGAGCGCATATTCTCAAGGATTGCTGAAAAGCATCCCCATCAAAGACCCATCTCGTCTGGTTCCACCAGCCATCTGACAGACGCACGCTTGGAGACGTTGCCTGGATTGCAGTTTTATTTCCTATTTTAAGTTTGTTTTCTGTTTTGGGACAAGTGGTTTTTATGCCTTCGTATTTAGTGGAGAACCTCAATGTGTTTTTTCTACTGGGGGTGGGGGAGGCAGAGCAGCGGATTTCTTTATTGGTCTCTGTTGGCGATCCACCCACACCCCACAGCAAGACACCAAGGTTAAGATTCTGGTCATTGGTATTCTTAGTGGAAACAGGCTGCAGGAAATAAACAAAAGTTCACGGACGCCTGTCCCTGACCTACTAAATATAGCGGGGTGGCAGGGAGGACACTAACAGCCAATACTCTGCCAGGGGCTGGCCCCAGTAGCTGCTCCAGCCCTGCTGCTTTGCCTGTGGCAAGAGCTGCCACTGTTCTAAGCCTACCGGCCAACCCCTTCATCCTGGGGTCTCTCCTCTGGTGGCCCCGAGGCGGACAGGAGCTCCCTCACTGCCACTGCTGAACAAGCCTGGAAAGTCCCAGAATCCGTGACCTCTGTGACAAACTACCCTTATTCATAGGTGAGGGTCCAAAGCCAGGAGTTTATAGTGGAGAGGGGGGTACAAATTCTTCTTGCAGCCCCACTGAGCGAGGTGGGGCAGAAACCCCTGCAACGAAGGGAAGAACTACTGTTTATAGAGCTCAGCAACACTCTTTTGTCCAGGAGAGGCCGGAGGGCACAGGAGGGAGGAGATGGGAGATCATTTTGATTGGGAATTACAGAAAACGTCCAGCTAAAGAACTAGAGGGCTAACTCATTAGAACAACAGGCACGCTTAGCAAGGAGGAGCTGGTATCCATGAAACCTCAGATGAGGAGTAACTGAGGCACTAGAGCAGAATAGGAGAAGCCAGTCTTGCAGCGCAGGATTGAGAACCTTTGACACATGTTTACGTCTGTCCCCCTCTGTATCTTGCAGCAGGGAATTTCACAGGTTAATCATACCCTGCCAGACCTGCCCTTCCTTTTGCTATTCTAAAAATGATGTCTTCATTTCACAGAGTGCCTCTGGTTTCTGTAGTACCGCACACATGTCTGGCTGGTGCATTCACTTATTAGCTTAGTTGGACTCTTTTGCTCTTGATCTTCCCAAGTTGACTCATCCACATCTGGAAATCCTTCCTCAGACAGGAGCCCAAAACCAACATGCAACCACATCCCAACATATCCGAACAGCATCAGTCAGTGGCATCAGCATTTACACTGGGGAGTCTGCTAGCTCCTCTTCAAACAAGCATTTGGGGCCGAGGTCTTTGAGGTTTCATCTTGGATGTTTTTCAGAATGAGTGAGCATGTTTAAAAAGTTAAAGTCCTGGATTTGGATACATTTGTGAAATGATGTTGACTTTGTATGGCACGTTCAAATGTCACTTACTAATAAACAGAATTGAAGATGTGTGTGTATGTTTTTAATACCATGTATTAGGCATAATATACACCACAGTAATATCTTACACGTATTATGTATATCACAGGTGTTGGGAAGTTATGTTAAGTGAGTGTATTATGCTCCTCCCACAATTCTGTTCACCCATGTACTCCACAACACTTTGCAAAGTGGAAGTCAGCTTTGGCATTAGATGACAGGGAGCCTGTAAGAGCCATGATGCCTGAATGCTGTGTCTCAGTTCAGATTGGACTACACCTCCACACCCAAGTGGTGTGGAGGGTAGTGTGCAAAACAAAGTAAGGAACTATTATGAACGGGCGGGTTGGATTTTAGTGGCTGATAAAGTCATTACTATCAATATTACTAACTGAAATTCCTATCTATGAGGAAGGATGGCTGAGGAAACATCTTATTGGTCCAATTTCTATTGGTGAGATATACAAGCTTTATCTTTGAAGCACGCCTTTTTGTAAGGTGAACACACTGCAAGAATTTCCTTCCCAAATGTCTCCATTTCATATTGTACCACTCTGTCTTTATGCAATACATTTGGCTGTGTTTAGTTACTTAGTCTTGAACATTTTCAGATGTGAGCTGCAAATGCAGTCAAACAATCAGCTACACCCTTTAGTCAAGAGCTCTTTACCTAGTCACTGAAAAGGTCTTTGGGGCAAAGTTAGAGAACAGACAGAGAGGAGCAGCAGCAGAGAAGCATTTTTAATTGATGTGTTTATTTTAAAATCCTGGCCAGGGCATCTCTTTAATTGTCCCAAAGACAAATCTTCTGCTGCATACAAAGAATCCCTCTCTTGACTATAAGAATTTAAATGACATGCACATTTCATCATCAGCTAGGTCAAAGGTTGATAAAAAGCTAGCTGGGGTGGGAAATGCTTGCGTTACACTGACCTGTGTCCTTTGATTTCTGCAACATCGGTCATTCCTCCAACACTGAAGCGGAAATACTCTCGATTTAAGGCTCTAGCGATGGAACGAGCAATACTGGTTTTGCCAACCCCTGGAGGGCCATAAAAACAAAGAATCTTCCCTTGGGTAGATCCTCGCAGCTGGCTGACTGCTATGAATTCCTGCCAAACAAAAGATGCAACACAGGCAAGTACAGCATGGCCATACTTTCAACCAGGAGAAAAGGAACATTGCAGTTATGTCACCCTGATCGACCGGTCCGGCAGCCCTCACAGAAAGAGCGTGGATCACAACACATCCCTTCATGTTGTTCTACCAGTCCGTCAGCCGCCCACTGGCCAGGCTGTCAGTAACAACAGACACCTGATCGGCACAGCACACCGCAGCCCAGAACCCGAGTGATCCAACTGGCTGGGATTACAGGCATGGAGCGCCACGCCCAGTGTCACCGTTACACTGAGGAAGGTTTGCAGTAATGCAAGACTGGAGGACTGCACCTGACACCAATTATACTCAGTGAGGTAAGAAATACCTCCTTAGAGGAGCCTAGGAGAGGGCTGCTAAAGACTCTAGGGAACATCCTCTGCTGGCTGGGACATACCAGGCTCCCATGGGGCAACAAGGTGATATCTGGAGCACCACCATTCCACTGCTGAGGGGGATGGAGCAGCCTTTCCCCAATGGACGCAGGATTCTGTGCCTCTCCTACTTTGGCGTGTTGGTCCTTGCCTCTCCCAGCCAGTCTGCACACCTCCCCTACTGCTGAGTGTTCCTGAACTACTGAGAGACTCCCCTCTCCCCCGCCCCCCCAAAACACACACACACACACACGCACACAATGCCATGCCTCGGCTGCAAAATGCTGCATTGGCTCCAAAGCTGGATGCAGGGCAGCCTAGGCCCTGAGTTCATGGACATATGCGATAGAGCTCCTTTCTCTATGCTTCCCCAAGCACTGCAAACCACTCGTGTGCAGCTCACTCACAGGCACAGGCTTGTTACACAAGGAGCAGAGCTACACGTATACAGACAGAGCCACTAAACCCACCCTCATGCCACCAAAAGGCTCGTGAATCTCCCTATGAACACCCGGCGAGACAAACTGTGTGGCAATCCATGAGCTGGACATTTCGCCTGGCCGCACAATGCCGCCTAGGATGGCAGATGCTGACTTACCAGGATTCGATTCTTGACATCCTCCATTCCATAGTGATCCTCCTCCAGGACCGCCTGGGCTCTGCTCAGCTCCAGGTTCTCCTCGCTACATTTGCCCCAGGGGATGGACGTCAGCCAGTCCAAATAGTTCCGGGTAACACTGGCAGTGACACAAGCAAAACAGGCACCATTGCAAAAGCCCAACACATGGGCAAAAGAGAAAGCTTCACTGAGACGAGTGGGCTGGTTTCTAACATAGCTAGGCACAAAATTCTTTCTATGTCAGCAAAAAGATTTGGTATATTTGAGATGCAACGGCATTCACTGTGATACAACTCAAAATGCTGCTTTGCCTTGATGGACTCCTGTTCACACTGAAATCCTAAAAGTTTGGCCAATGTTTTCCAAACTATGGTTCCTAATCCTCCTAGATGGCCCCAGAACCGCTGCTGAAAGTTCCTCTGTTCTGAAATGGCACTGCAGGGAGCAGGGAATGGGTGTATAAGTAATGGTGGGTCTCAAAAAAGACCAAATGCAGTCAATGGGTCCAGGGCCGGATTAAGACCTTTAGAGGCTCTACGCACTGAAAAGATTATGGTGCCCCCACATGTATTTTTTTTTATAATGGAGATTGCCTGTCTCCTAGAACTGGAAGGGACCTTGAAAGGTCATCAAGTCCAGCCCCCTGCCTTCACAGCAGGACCAAGTATCATCCCTTACAAATTTTTGCCCCACATCCCTAAATGGCCTCCACAAGGATTGAACTCACAACTCTGGGTTTAGCGGGCTACTGCTCAAACCACTGAGCCATCCCTCCCCCCAATTCAAAATAAAAACAATACTATACCGGAAAATCTCTTTTTTAAAAAAAAATTTTAGTGCCCCTGCTTTGCTGGTGCCCTAAGCACGTGCTTAGTCTGCCTATTGGGTAATCCAGCCCTGGATGGGTCCCCTGAGTGCGGAAGCACTGTTCTAGCTCCTGAGAGCCCACATCAATGAGTAACTGATTATGCTGCAAGAGTGATTCATCCTTTTGCAATTCCCATCCTGCCCAAGCATTTTGTATGCTGCTGAGCCCCTGTCATGTGACAGATTAGCTTCTTGTTCCTTGCTTCACATGAAATCCAGTGCCCTCTTTTGAGAGCCAACGCTTTGCTGATTAGGGAGTGAGCATGTGAGCAATAGGGATGTAAAATCCTGTTTAGTTAACCGGTTAAATGTTACATTTAACCAGTTAACTGATGAAATAGGGATAGGCGGGGGGGGGGGGGGGGGGGGGGGGGGGGGGGGGGACATGGGACTGGAGTGGTTCCCTGCTGTGGGCAGGAGCTGTTCCTGCCCAGCTGCTTCTGGCTCCCTGCAGGACTGCCAGCTCCCAACCCACACAGGGTTGGCAGAGCCGGCAGTCTTGGGCAGAAGCGGCTTCTGGAAGCAGCAGCAGGCTGGGAGTCAGCAGTCCCGCGCAGGGGCCAAGCAGAGAGTGGGTGGGGGCTGCTCCCCAGGTAGCAGTTAACCATTACCTGGTAAGCATTACCCATTAACATCCTGAGTGAACCGTGTATGAGCCTTGCGCGGAGGAGCACAGGATGGGACTGCATAACCTTTGCTCACCCCATTAGCTTGTAAAAAATGATTTCTAGAATATCCAAGGAAAACAGCCGAAAGGAAACCAACGCCCTGGGAACTGAAACCAAAGGAACTATTAACTACTGTGGTGGGCCCTAACCCCTCGAAGGATCCTGGGAAGGGTCCACCGTCACTCCCTGCCCCACATGTGCCCCAGAAATGATCTGGGAAGTTGACCTGCATATGGTGCTGTGAGCAGATTCCCCCCACTTCCTCCCCAGTTGCTTCACAGAGCCTGCCTTCTCTGGGGAACTCTGACTGGCCTGTAACAAGGGCGCCATTTTGGGAGGGTGGGGGAAAGGGCTACAGGTGTGTGTACTGGGACGCTGCTTGCCTTTCTTCCCCTTGCCCTCTTGCACACAGCTTGTGGGCATTCCTCTTCCAGCTAGTGAGGGGAGGGGACAGAAGAGTATGCTGAAGAGCTTCTGGGGCTTAAGTGGTTCCAGGATTCCCACGGAAAGGTGTCTCCGCCACCCCTGAAATGGCTTCCCTACTAGGAGCTGAGGAAAAGGAAGTGGGGGGAAGGGTGCACGTGCACACAGCGCATTGGCAGGTTAGTCGGAGGAGCCTGCTGACAGACCACTGGGGACCACTGCTCCACATTTCACACACCGCTCTCACCCATCCTCATCGTGCTGCGCACTGGCAGGCACTCACTTGAATTCCGAGGAATGGTTGTCCAGCAAACCAAGTTTGTTCAGCTCTTCATCAATCACCTCCATGATGTGCTTTGGCACCACCAGGTCCTTTAGCCGCTCTCGGAACTTCTCCTCGATGGCATCTTTGTCGTCCTTCTCCAGGCCTAGCTCCTTCTTGATAATCTTCAGTTGCTCTTGGAGAAGATACTTGCGATGAGTCTGCTTGATCTTCTCCTCAACCTAGACACAACGTGTAGTAACTTGAACCGCTTCCACCTGATACGGCTCCCATCCCTCCAACTCAACACCATATGACTCCAGCCACTCTCCAAAGAGATCTCAATGAATGGGGAGTTCCCCAGCAAGAGAAGAACAAATGCCCCTTGGAACTCATCTGCAGTGTGGTTCTATTTTAAGACTCCAAGAAGGGGAGTCTCACGTTTATTGCATTTTGGTTATTTCTTTGTCACAGGCGCTCAGTTTTCAAGCAAAGCTGGCTCCAGCAACTTCACATGGCATCATTTACTGCCCAGCTCTTGGAAGTAGAACTGAGGCAATTTCAAAGCTCTAACATCCAGCCCTAACCTTACGTGCATGTTTTGTAAAAGTCAGTCATGTCACTCACTTTAACAGGAAATGACACAAATATTAGCTCTGCAGCTCAAGTGTTTAAAGGTAAGATTTCATCAATAAATGAGCCAGATTCTTTAGTTTTATTATTTTAGTCTTTAAAAAGAACATTAGAAATCTCTATAGGAATCCTCCCTTCAGTTTGTATTTGAAAAACAATTTTTTGTTTTCAGTCTGTTTTATTCTTTTCAATTCTTCACTGAAATTAAAGCCTTAGAATGTTGCATGTGCAATATGAAGTTTTTCTAAATGAAAGGTGAAGTATACTTGTCAAAAGTACCGCAGTTTCTTCTAAGGATGTAAGCCACTAGTCAAGTCACTACTCAACTACTCACTCCTCTCCCACCTGCTGCATCTGTATCAGAGACAGCAAAGGGGGGGGAGGGGCAGGAGACGCTGCTGGGGAGAGCGGGCTTTGGTTCTCCACAGCACTGTCTGGGGGGTGCAGGGGAGGTGCTGGGTCCCCAACCGCTGCATCTCTGCTTTTCAAATGTAGTAAGAGGCGGCTCTTACTACATTTAAAATGCAGAGGCACATCCTGGAGCCGGCGTGAGCAGGACTGCTCAATCCCAGCTTGCGCCACCCCCAGGAGCTAACCCTTCTGCAGCATCGACTACTCGATTAGCTAATTAAATGCTACTTAACATCCTTAGTTTCTCCAATTTCTATCCACTTTCTCTTAATTTAGAACACATGCTTAAATTCATTAATACAAATTAAGGAGGTTTCTATTTCACAATAGAAATAGCGATGAGTGCAGTGTAAGAACTTGTAAGAGATGGTATGTGCGCATGTGCTCTGTTCCTTTAGTGTCTCACCTCCCGTCCAAGACGCTGCTGGAGTTTACTCAATTCATACTCTTTCTTCAGGAGTGAGAGGGCTTTATAGAGCCGTTTGGGAATCTGGAAAAAAAAAAACCAGCAACAAAACCATGTCTTCAAACTCATGACAGACCCATCAGCACTTGGCGAGAAAAGCTACTGTCCAATTTCCATGATCCTACATCTCTCCAATATCTACAGCAAAAATAGCTTCTTTACTCCCCAGCTGGAGATAAGCAGGCACAGAAGCACATCCAATGACTTCAGCGTATATGGGAGAATGTGGCAAAATCAGCCTGGACAGCCAACATCCAGCAATCTGGAACTGAGGGGAAAACTGAACTGTCTGCCATCAGACCAGATGCAGGCTCTCTCTCCTACACAAGTGAGCACTGATTCTACTGTTATTCAAATACAGGAAAGAGGAGAAAGCTTTGTTTTACCACTCAGAGGATAACTCAGGCTGATAACAAGGGATGTTCAAAGGAGAGAGAGAACTCATGCCTTTCTGCAGTGCTCAACTCCTCCCGTAAGGATTCGATGCGAGGAACAGGACAAATTCCTTAAGTCCTTAATACTTAGAAGAGGAGCTCTATTTTGTGAGATCACTGGATTCTTACCTTCTAGGATTCATTTTACACATTTTGTTTCTTTTACCTAATGTAAGTGTCATGAGGTGCCCAGACTCATTACCATTCCTATTTAGCCCACAACATCAATATCAACCCATCACAAATGCAGAGCTAACATATCCTCAGGACAGAGAACACTAGAGAAGTCAGGGCAAATAATGACATATCTGCATCTTATATTATCACCAGTTAAAAGTTTCTTCGTCTTACGTTAGTTTCTTCCAGGATGTCCTGCAACTCGTGTGACTCTGCCCCCGTTAATGCTGCGCCCATGTCGCTCAGATAGATGGGGTTATCTACCACCCGTTGGCCAGCCTGCATCATCTGAAGCACCGACTCTCTGAAAGGTCAATTAGGAACAAGAACTGAAATGTCGAATAAAAAGCAAATGGTTTCCTTGAGTTAAAAGGCTACGAATACAGCATTCTCCCATTTTCCCACGTGGTCTTAGGAGGCAGCTGAAACTTTTGGATAATTGGGCCTTCGGCTAACTAGGCATGTTACTTTTAATGCTTCAGATGCAACACAGGGGACACAGTGAATTCAGAGAACTAGGATTTTGGCATTACACTGTATCAGAAATTCCTCAACACAGCCAACAAAAGAGGAGAGACGAGTCAGCAGTTCAGCAGTGTGAAATGGCTTCATTTTTCAATCCAGCTCAACTAGTTTCAGTGAGGAATTCACAGTGGCTAACGCCAGCCTCAACGCAGGCAGGATGTCTAGAAGTGATCCCTACCCAGCTCTGCAGCACTTCTGCATCTTAGGAATCTAAGCCTAGCTTGACAGCTGTGGAAAGCTTTTGTTGTGACATGTCAGGGGACCAAGCTACATTTCAACCCAAGTCCCCAGTTAAGGTTAGTGTTTCTAGCCCACGCACTTCCGAGCCCACCTGCCTAGATGTTTATGTTTCATATCATGTTTGCAAAGCTGCCCTTTACTGTTGTCTTGTCCAGTAAATCAACTTTCCTCCTGAGGCTAAATCCTGTATAGGAAATTCTCCAGGTACTGCTGCCCACTGGATAGGCTAGACCAGGCAGACATTTCCTGAGTCTAGAAGGAAAGGCTTCAAAGTGCTGGACATGCCTGAGAACTGCTGAAAGGCAGAGATGCACGCACCTGTACAGAGGGTTCAAGGCAATGATGTCCCGGATGGTTTTGACAATTTCTGCAGTAAGTGCCTATGAAACAAAACAACAGAGTCTGAAACCCACAAGTCCTGAGTCAAAACGCAAGCACAACATTGGTCCCTCCCCTCCCATGACGGGGCCCAGAAACACCAGTAAGCTGGGCAGGAGTCCTGCTGCGGGTGCCCATGTCCCTCGGTTGTTGTTAAGGAAGCTTGTCCTCTTCCATTTCCCATCAGTCTGGGAAGCAGGAGAGAGGGCAGGGAGACTGGGCTCTTGTATAGAGTAAACTCTCCCCTCATCTCAGGCTGGCCCTTCAGAAAGAAGTCGAGTCATTCTTTAGCCAAGCTAGTGCAAACAAACATCCAGCCCACCAGGGAACACAATCCATCCTTACAGTGATGTTAATGAAGGGCCAGGCATTCTGAGCAATAGAGCTGTTGCAAGGAGAAGGGCCACTATAATGCGATTAACATGCAGATACATATATCAGGACGAGGAGAACCAGGCACCTTCCATGGGGGGAGATTAAATGGACAGTGTTAGAGACCTGTGAACTGCACATGTGGGACACCCGCAATAGCTCAGGGACAGATCTGGACATGCATACTTGCAGCATGAGGCCTGCCTGACTTCTTCACTTACTTTAACTTCTTCTGTGACCTGAAAATCTTCATGGACAACATTGTCCACTTCTACCATGAGCACTTCTTCTGGCGAGGCAGCCACAGGCTCCAGCACCAACTCCACAGTTTGGTCCGTTGGTCCCTGCTCCTCTTCAGCCTCCCTCTTGGAGCGCTTCGGCTTCCTCCTGGCTTTCTGTTTGTTCTCCAGCTCTGCCTCTTCAGGCTCAACCTCTAGTTTCTTGTTTATACGAATTCTGAAGACCAAGAGCAGAGAGCTGTAGCCAGCACTGCGAGTCTAACGCTGGCGTATGCAATTCCCTGGCCAGGGACAGGGCTACCCTTTGACGGTCATCAAGTGGTGACACAAACAGCCACTGGGTTATACATTACGCTTAAGTGCCTCTCTCTTTGTAAAGTCTCTATAAGGAGCACTGAGCAAGCATAACTAAGAATCAGGTCCCTGCAAAACACCCATGGGATTTGCCAAGCCAACGCTAAAAAGTATAAACTGAAGCACAAAAGAGGTAAGCTGGCTGCTGAATTAGCTCCTTTGTATTTCTGCACTACATCAAACTGGAATTAGATTTTAACATTTTGTTGTCATAGAATCATAGAATACTAGAACTAGAAGGGACTTTGAGAGGTCTTCAAGTCCAGTCCCCTGCCCTCACGGCAGGACCAAGCACCATCTAGATCATCCCGGATAAGATGTCTATCCAACCTGCTCTTAAATATCTCCAGTAATGGAGATTCCACAACCTCCCTAGGCAAGAACCAAACTCTTAAAGCAGCACATGCTTTATCTGCAAGCAAAACAACTGGATTTGAATCTGTGACCTTTGGCTCCCCATCGCAAGTATAAGGAGGGATTCACTTAGATAGAAATCTCTTCATCTGAGGAACCACCTCTGCTGTATGTTTCTGCAGTGCTCAGCACAACGGAGCAACTGCCACCACAATGCAAATCAGTAAACAAGTAACTTTAGATCTGAAAGCCCCCAAAGCTTTTACAATGTAGCTGTGAGCCTCACAAAGCTCCTCTGAGCAGGAGCTATCTAGTATTCATCTCAAGTAGCGATGCAAAAGTGTAACTGTTCAAACAGTTAACTGATAAGCATCACCTTATTAGTTCGCTAGCTGCCGGATCTGCTCCCGAGGGGCTGTCTGTCACCCTGTGCTGCAGGCTCGCAGTATAGAAGTTATATGTGCAGTGGGCTCTGCAGTGTAACTACTAGGATTTTTAGCGTTACACTTTACATGATTTTTTTATGCCTAGGGATGTTAGCGTATAGGCAAGGAAATGATTAACTGATAAGCCTGGGCTTATTGGTCAATCCTATCGACTACACACACACACCCCTCCCTCCCTCTCCCCCCACCCCCCTGCTGCTGCTACATCAGAGGCAGCAAATGGGGGTGCAGGCGGGAGCCGGTTCTCCACAAGCACCAGCTTTGTGGAGCTGTCTCCCCACCCCCGCATGTTGCTGCCTCTGGTGGGGAGGGGCAGGCAGGATGCCAGCACAGCCCCTGTCTGCAGGGAGCTCAGACTCCCCTCAGACAGGGGCTGCTGCCATGGAGCAGCCTCTGATGGTGGGGAGCTTGGGCCCCTTATAGACAGGCTGCTGCCATCGTGTGCTACTGCCTCTGTATCAGAGGCAGCAGCATGGAACTGCAGACGGGAGCTGGACTGCATGGGTGGCAGGTGTCTCCCCAAGGAGCAGGGCCGGGAGCACACTGGCTGCTCGCCCCGCCCCCAGGACTGTTGAATAATCGTGTAACTGGCACAATTTTGTGCAGTTACAAGATTATTGAATTAATGGATATCTAACATCCCTATTTATACCCCTCATTTCAAGTGCCACCCATACTTCTAGCACAATAGAAATAATACCTATAACACCAATGGGTTTGTTACTCACACTAAGCGGTCCATTACCTTTGCCATACTGTGCTTCCTCAGACATTAACCCTAGATCTGCATATCATAACCCCAGAAACTTCCAATCCCAGGATTAGGGGATCTGCTAGGGACATGTACCCCCCTTCCTTCAGGAAGAGAGGGGGGCAAAGTGCAGCACAGCTTTTAAATACCGGATTTCAGTTTTGAGCACACACTCAGCTGACAATAGCAAGCTCCCCTAAGAGATCTCAGATGCCCCATGGCCCTCTTCTCCTCCTGACAAGTGCAGGAAGGAATGAGCAATGGCAAGAGCTGAAGTATGTGCTTGCCCACGGAGAAGGGCAGACATGTGCCCGGGCTCTATAGCAGATGCAGTTACCTTCGGTGCCCCATGACAATCATGCGCAGCTTGTCTCCAAGGTCCTGCATTTCATGGATCTGAACAAAAGTTCCAGTCTGGTAGACTTCATTCAGGTTTTCCACCACGTCAGATTCATTGCTGAGAAGATTAAAAATTATATAAATATGAGACAAAGGTGAGGGAATATTTTTGGTCCAACATTTGTGGGTGGAAGTTACAAGGTTTCGAGCAATAACGAGCTCATCAGGTGCAGGGAAGAAACCAGTGTGTCTGAGCTAAATATACACTGGGCAAGTAGTCACGATATGCACAAAGGCAACTGAATGGGCAATGAAGGTTAGCAGGCAGTGTGTTATGTTACAAATGGTTGTAGCGAGCCATAAAATCCCATTAAGGCCATGCCTTTCGGTCCTAACAGAATTATGAATGGAAGTTCCCAGGCTCACCTTTTGAAGGTGTTGTGCAGGTGCTCCTTGAGGCAAAGTTTTCCAAGTTCAGATGTGGAGTGATCACTTTGTGAACAGCATTTACCCACAGGTGATAGTGTTTCCCTCCCTGAACCCCAGTGCCTGGTCCCCATATATTCTGGTTTGCTTTCATTTTGGGGGGTTGGTCCTTCTGAAAGATTAGTGATGGCCACAGCTGGAGCTGGGACACTGGGAGGGCAAGCCAGGGTTCTGAGCTAGCACTAAGCGGTCTCTCTCTCAGATGCTAGCTGTCTGGTTCTTGCTCAGGTTTTACTGACTGCCAAATGCCCCAGATCCGACGGGCAGTTTTTCACCTTCTTCTGAAGCACAGAGGCACAGGCCACACTTGCTGGGATTACCTAGGCATATCTCACTTACGCCCTGTCATTGCAAAGGCCTTGGGCACTGATGTACCTTGGTCTTGCCTATTTGCCAGTGGCACCTTATAATCTTCAGTGGGGTGTAACACTTGCATCTAATTTTAGCGAGGGGGTGCTCATAGCCTGTGCTATGCATGAGGTCAGACTAGAGCAATGGTTCTCAACTCGTTTCAGTCTACCACCAGGCCAACCAAAAAATTTTCATGGACTACCTCCAACACAAGTAGCACAGGACGAACGACACAGCAACCGCTCAGCACGATGGCGGCATCTAACTGACGCTCAGAGCCTCAGACGGAAGATACGGGCAACACAACGCGGTTGCGTCCTAGGTGAAGCTATGGATGACGTGCTGCATGTTTGTGAACATGGCGTAAACCAGCCTAACGGCGGCGCCAGCTCATGCCATGTGACTTTGGACAATGTTCCTGTGGACCACCGAAAAAGTCACCATGGACCACCAGTTGAGAACTACAGGACTAGAGGATCTGGTTGCCCTTTCCAGACTTACCCTCTAGTGGTAGGTTTACACTGGCGCACACAACTGTGTAATTATCCATTTATATGCTCACACATATGCTTTGCTGGGCACAGGTACAGGCTATTAAACATGTATACTTGTGTCCACCCGCCCCTTTTTTGCTACACACCTTTCGCATTAGATTTTTAGGAGTGATATCCCAGGGTTATGAGCATTATGGGAAACCCACAACTGCAGTGTGTTAGTGGTCCTGTCTGCGACTTTCATACATTTATTGATGTCAGTGCCTCCTAACCCTGCTCTCCCGTCCCACTTGGAAGACATGGAGCAAGTGACCAGCAATTCGTTTCTGTTCCTGGTCCTTTTTTCAGGGCAAACGTGTGTGGCAAGTACATGACTGACAAGAATCTTAAGTGAATGTACTCAGACTTCTCACCCAAACCAAAAATGGGTGACTGAGATGGTCACTGATGCTCTGCCGCCCTATGAGACAAAGAAGCAGAGAACTGTGTCATGACTGTATGTCCATGGGTGGACTAGAACCACCACCACCAAAGTGTGGGGAGATAATGTTATCCTTGGCTCACTTTGTTTTATTGGCCAATAAAACTATCTGTTTAGCCGTGTAAAATGAGTGAAGTCTTTACTTCAACAGGATCATGTCCGATGGCTGCAGAACTTCAAACTGAGGAAGCAGATGTTCATGGGGTCCCATGAGAGCTGGCCCCAATCCTACTGTGGCAGAACATTCTGTTCCAGTGACCCATACCAATGTGGAAGCAAGAGCCTGCTTCCAGAAGGTAACAGTCAATGCTGGACAGCTTGCACTCACAAACCACTTTGGAGTGGGGAATGTTAGTTGGAAAGTTCACTATCGTGAATACTGATATAAGACACACATGGAGAAGTTCGTGATGCCAAGGTGATATCTGAGTGCACCTCTGGATGGCCGAAGACTTGTTAGTTATGCCTACACTGATTGGAGGCCACTGGCAGCTAACGTTATGTGGCCTGCTGTGTGCTTCATAACATCTGCGAGAATGAAGGAGAGTACTTTAGGACGGAATGCACAGGACAGGACTGACATGCAACGCCTCTAAACACAGCACGATCCAGTTAATGTTCATGGTGGTGTTGGATGATAGAAGACCAAGGAAATCCAGGATGCAGTTCATGTCTATTTCTTGGAATAGCAGGCAGATAAAGGGTGAGTCACCTAGGCCTGGTCCCAAACTAAGCATCACACCCCATGCAGATGCTGTAGAAAAACGGGGAACATTCTCACTCATTTGTGTTTCAGTGAGCAGTTGACAATCATTAGTCTGTTACTTAGGTAATGTCTTGTTATGGGTAGTTGAGGCAGGGCACCCCACCTGTATAACACCATCTGCTTTGTGACTGTTCTTTGGAGGGTGTCTGGCCAGTTAAATCACACTTATTGCTCTTTCATTTTGTGTGAACGTTCATAACTGTTAGTCACACAGGTTTTTATTTTTGGGTGGAGGGGGGAAAAACTCAATGCTTGTAGGACCCAGAGACTAGGGTAGGAGGGGCTCTGGGTGGTGTGCTGGTATAAGGGCACTTACAGGCTGCTATCAGCAATCCCACGGTTCAGACTGGTTATGTTGTGGGAGTTGAGGGTTAAGGCGGCTCCATTTTAGGACTGTTCAGTATCTGGAGACACAGGCCCTCCACTTTGTTTCCCTATTCTGTTTTGTCATATGGATTTCTTATCCACGTTTTCCTCCTCCCTCCCCAGTTACAGTGACACTGTTTCTGACTATATGCACTTTCCACTGGTCTCTGGCTTACTACATTATATTCACTAGGAATGTTAGATATCATGTAATTGAACAACCGTGTGAAATCTTAGCGGTTACATGACTATTCAATAGTCCTCAGAGGCGGGGCCAGCAGCCAGTGTGCTCCCAGCCCCACTACTGAAGAGCCCCCTGCCATCCCATGCTGCTGCCCCCGTATCTCAGAGACAGAAGGGCAGGTGGCAGCAGCTAGTGTCCACAGAGGGTACGAGCTCCCAACAGACAGGAGCCGCTGCTGCGGACCAGCTTCTGTTCACGGAGGGACCTCTATTCTCCACTGCGAATAGAGGTTGCTTTGCGGCAGCCTCCCCTGCCCCCGCTCTGCACTGCTGCCTCTGATAGAGGCAGCAATATGGAGGGGAGGGGGGTGTCAGTTTTAGGAGGCAGCAGGGATAGGGGAGAGGCAGGTCCATGCAGCGAGCCTGCGCATATCAGCTCCAGCCTGTCCCCTTAATCCTCTGCATTACTGCAGCAGCACAGGGGTGAAGGGGTGGGGGGATCCGGATGCTCACAGGCACCAGCTCAGCACAGAGGCAGTAAGAGGGGGCGAGAGGGCGGAGGGAAATATGTGTAGTCCATACAGAAAGAGGACTGTCTGTGCTCTCACCTGGGGAAATACGCAACTCAAAGTGCCAACTGGTAGGGCTTAAGCCAAATGGGAGCGTGGGAGGGAAAATAGTTTTACCCTTTCATCACAGCCTGACTGAAAGGTCCACACACATATAAAGGAAAACAACATTTATTGAAAAGGGTACACGTAGCATAACTCGGAACAGTTTTTTTAAAAAAGGAATGGTGCAAGACAGATGAATGGATCAAAACCATTAACATTTTAACGTCTATGTCCTTGGAATACCCCCTCCGAAAAGCGGGACAAATGGGGACGACTACTGCACAAGGTTGCAGCCAACATATGCTGGCCTTCAGGCACAGTCTCAGGTTTACTGTTTGCCTCCTGCATGGTCACAGGACTTCCCGAGAGAGGTTTTGGTGCTGCTTGCTGCCCTGAAGTCTTTCAGCATCCCCCTCCACATGGGGGGGTAGGGCCCGGTTTGGATCTACTGGCCTGCAAAAGTAGCAGCTAGATGATGAAGAAGGAGGCATCAGGTCTTGAGACAGTGGCTATTGCAGCCAGTAAGGTTCAAATCCTTTCTATGCCACTTACGCCAGCAACTGCAGTGGGACATTCCTCGTATTCTTGCATCCAGAAAGCGTGTCCCTCCTGCTCAACACCCCATTTGGTCCTCCTTTTCCCTCACAGTTAAAACTGCTCCTGGCTCCTTCTGTTGATCCTTCTCCACCTACTCCTACTGTCCCTGGGCTGCTGCTCTTGGCTTCCAAATGAATGGGTTCATGCTCCTCAACGGAAGGTCCTGCCAAGTCAATCACAAGACCAGCATTATATTTTTTTTCTTTCCTTCCCAAGTGGATAAGAAATCCCCTCAACCAACAGCTTTGCTGTTGAAGGTCACAGTACAGATACTATCCAGCATTTGATTGTTTCATTACCCTTCTTTCTCAGACAACGTTTGCAGTCCCCAAAATAGGAGCACCTGCTCTAAGTGGTACGTAGCAGGAAATAATCATTTTTTAAAAATTACTCTTTCAATGAGTGATTTATTTCAGGGGCAGTGCTAACCACGGCAGTGTCTGCTTTCGAGGCTGAAAACAGTTGGATGCTAGATCCCCATCATGGGGCTGGAAAGCCATCTGTGCCAAAGTGACATGAGTGCTGATGGTCACTGCTATACATGTTGCTGAATGGAAGGGATAGTGAGCTGGAAAGGTTGATCAAGCACATCTGCATTGCCACTGAACCTTCAGAACCAGTTAGAGTTTCTGCAGCATCAAAAACATGAGGTGTATGCTTAAGGGACAAGGCGGCAATCTGAACAGAAACAGAGTTGCATTCTGAGATGATTTATTCAATCATGTGCCGAAAGTGTCTGCCTGCTATGTACATTGGACAGACGCCTCAGACACTTCGCCAAAGGATCAATGCCCACAAAACAGATATCAGACAGGATCACAAAGAAAAAACAGTCTCTTGCCATTTCAACCCGAAAGGACATTGTCTCAACGACTTGATTACCTGCATCCTGCTTCAAAGACCTTTTAAGACTTCACTTGAAAGAGAATCCTCTGAACTGTCATTCATGCTTAAATTTGACACTTTACACTCAAGTTTGAATAAAGACGCTAATTATCTTACCCCTTACAAAGATAGCTTCCCCAATTATCACCTCTAATATCATTAGCTCACAGACATTTACCTCCCCTCCTTCAATCCTCCTTCTGTTCTGAAATTTGATTTGTCCTTTTCATATATGTTCATTTTTTTAATTGTATCCTTTGGTATATATGTGTGTGACAATTTTCTTCCACTATCTGATCTGAGGAAGTGGGTCTGGCCCACAAAAGCTCATCACCTATTAAACCATCTTGTTAGTCTTTAAAGTGCTACATAGTCCTGTATTCTGAGATAGGTGATGGAGTCTGTGTGGAGGGGGAGAAAACACACCCACAAAAACACTACAAATGCTCTCTCATCACTAAGTGAGCCCCAGCAAAACAGGTTCATTAAACTGGCCCCTTTGTCCAGTGAAGAGCAGAGAAAGGAATGGGGAAAGAAAGCCACACAGAGCTTGTACTTTGTTCTATGAACTTTCCAAACAAGCCACGTGCTTCCCCCTGCAAAGAGACAGGCCACACTGTGTCTGTGCAGACACCAGAGCAGATTCCCCTCCAACTCTTCCTTCTGGCCTGGGAAGCACAGCTCCAAGCAGGGAGACCCTAAACGCCAGGAATGCTTGAACACACCTGTACTACAACAGATAACTGCTGTTGCATTCCTCAGAGAAGGAACGGTTCCCATTCCTTCTCCTTCCTGTACATAACTAACCAACCTTGATACTAAACCTCTGTACTCACTGCTTGACTTCTTTTGCAGGGGGAGAGGTGTTATTGTGGTAAAGTTAGAGATCTTGAAAGAGTACAAAACAGTTGCAATTTTGTCTTGTACAAATGCCCTGTTCTCCTCCTTGACCTTTTGATGCCTATCCTCACTTCCAGCCAGTTGGCTGACAAACTCACAAGCCAGGGGTAATGCAATCGCTTACTGGTAATCTGTTCACCATAAGCTTTATGGTGAGTCGTGGCAATTCAATAAAACATTGAATGTTTCAGTCAGGGCCTGTTGGAGAGGAAAGGTCAGACAGCCCTGCAGAAAGAGGGAGGGGATATTTGTAGGGAGGAGGGGATTTAACTTACCAGCCTTGGGTTTAGTTCCTGCTGCATCTCAGAGTCCTCCTCTGGCTCATTTGGAGGGGTTTGCTGAGCTGGTTCCTCACACAGAAGTGCAGGATAATTTGCTCTGCTTCCTCTAGGTCTACTGGAGTGCTGGCCCCACAGTCCCCACAGTCCTTTAGATGTGCATATCCAGGGACCTGCCTCCAGGTGCCAGTGCAGATGTGGCTGTCAGATAATGAAGCCCACGGGGTTGCAGAGAGGGTTGTAAGTCACCTCAGGCTCTGAACTGGGGACCCTAGAAAGCATCCGGTCCAGCTCCTTGAAGAAGGGGCATGTTAGAGAATTCCTTCCAGAGTGACTGTTCTGGTCTTTTGCCTTTCAGCTCCAGAACCTGACATGTTTTAGCCCATTCCCGGCACTGAGCCAGAGACCAGAGAATGCCCACTAGCACCAGCCTCTCTGAGTCGTCCTGGCAGAGATGGATGTTCTTGGTGCTGTGGGAGAAGTTGCAGACAGTGAATTCTGACCACACATTGCTGAGCAGGTGTGCTCAGCTCACCACTTGACCACTCTTGGAGCATTCGTGTTTGCTTATAGTGGTGAAAAGAGAGTTCTGTGAAAAACTCTTCTGACGTGCTCAGCACAGCTCACTACTGGGGAGAAAGGTGCGGGGGAGGGGGAACCAGGACCTTTATAGAGCTGAATAAGAGGCAAGCAAGAAAGGATCAGTGCATTGTGGGAATGGGGCTGGATGGCTAGGATCTGATACACACACCATGCCCGGCATGGGTACTGGGCTGTGCCACAGCTCATGGTGTGTTCCTACTCACATCCCTCAGGCATACTCATGTTCTCATCCCACGCACACTCCAAAACTAGCGTCTCTTTGGCTTAGATGTGGTTGATAGCAGGCTCTGACATAACCAAGTGCAATGACCCCATCCAGTCACCAATGTAGACATTGCCTATGACATTCAGAATCTGGCTCTGAGATACTCAGTCTAGAGAATGTGGTGAAAGAGCCATACGCTGGGTCAACAGTGGCTGCTTAAACTCCTTGGGGCCCTAAAGTCCAATGAATAACAGTGGTGAGCAAAACAACTAGTGTGTGGTCTCCACTCAACATTCTGATGACTACTCAAAACCTCTTACTTACCTTTGATCAACAATTAAGGCCTTTTTTACCAAAGGAAAGCCAGCCCCCATGATTCTCTACCGGTAGCAGCAATGGTGGAAGATGTAGCACAGTGGCAAAAAGGGAACAGACAGGGTTCAGCCCTTTTTATCACTATTCTACATCTCCCACCATAGTCATCACTGAGAGAGTTAAGGGACTAAGCTCTCCTCCACTCTCAGTATAATCATGCAATGTCACTAGTATAAAGATACCACTTACTTGTCATCTTTCTTCAAAAAGACACCAGCATAAGGCTGGGCCAGGCGAACTTTTCTCCTCAGCAGCTCCACCAGCTTCTTATTTTTCACCTAGGATGACAGTGAATTGTAAGCAAAAATTAGGAGGCAGACTTCCCAGAAGCTTTCCACTCCTGTCACAAAGGAAGGATGTGCTTGTGGTTACAGATCAGGACTGAGTTAGGAAATCTAATCTGTGCTTCCTTCTCAACTCTGCTCCAGATTTCCTGTGACCTTCAGCAAGCCACTCCAGTCCTTTCTGAACCACCAGCATAACACACATAACTGTGAAATGTGGCTGTTGGGTAACACCATGATAAACTAGTTTTTCTTGCCTGTATTAACTGTATATAAGCAAGAAAAGTAGGGAAGTCTCTATACTAAAAGCTAGTTACAACATCGATTCTGGAAATCCATGGTTACAACATGGATTTCCAGGAAACCAAGAATAGGAACTAAAGTGGTCACAGTGTAAATGAGTAAACAGCTCATCGGTTAACCTTCACGGTTACATGCACACACACATCTCCCGCTGCTGTCTCTGTATTAGAGGTATCAGCATGGGGAGAAGGGTCAGGCAGCTCCTCAGGAGCCAGTATGCACAGGGAGCCAGCTTAAATGCTGGCTTCCTGCATGCACCGGCTCCCCCTAAGTTGCTCAACATTTCATCAAGTACACGTTTACCACAATAAACGAATTTTAACATTCCTAACAGGAATAGGTGGTCAATTTTTACCATGGTTAAAGATGAACAGTGGATACTACATGGCTCCATACTAGGTCCAGGCTTGTTTAACATTTACTACAAATCTGAAAAAGGGGGCGAGCCGCAAGGTGGTAAAATTTACAGATGACACAAAATAGTTGAAGTTAGAACATCAGACAGACTTAACTAAGGGAGGTGACTGGGTAACACAACGGCAGATGAAATTCAAATGGCAAACGCAAAATGACCGATTGAGCTTCCTTGGAGCCCAGTCCAAAGCTGTGGAACGAAGTCCCTCAGGAATGGGCCAATACAAACCTCTTCACCTTCCACTCCAAAGTGCATAATGCAGTTCTGTGACCTTGTTCTCTAACAAGTATATAGCAACATGTATGTACACACATTCTCTCTCTTGCTCTCCCTCTCTCTCTCCCTCCCTCCCTCTGGGAAGAAGAGAACAAACGTGACATATGTTAGTCACACACACTGCATAATGCACTACTGAATGGTGCTCTAATAGGACACTCGTGCACTTTAATAATCTAAAAAGACTAGAAGAACAGACATCTTTAAAGCACATTTGATCACTTGGCTATTTTGAACATATTTGTCCTTCCTAGACAGACATTGGGAACAGTGAGTACTGACGAATACTGAGAACTAAAGCAAGGCAGGGAATTTCTGTGTGGGGGTTAATTCAGATTCAAACTAGGTAAAAATACTAAGAAAGTAAAAGAAAATACTGAAAGGAATATGGGTATTTAAGTAAAGATTAAAATTTCCCTAAACAGGGAACTATGATATATGAACAATAATTAATTTTTTTAAAATCACTTTGCAGTTTTGCCTTACTAAATTAAAAAAAAAAAAAACCCACACAAAAACTTCCTCTTCAAATATTTTCCACTGGTCCAAGCAAACGCTCCTATTCCGGTCCTTTATGGCTCTGTGAGCAAGCCATCTCTAACCATGAGAGCGCTTCATAAATGAAAACAGTACATACAAAAAATGTTAACTTCTGTTTGCCTTTTCTATGCAAAAGTTCATTGCAAAGCAAGTGCAGCTAAAAAACAAGTCACAACAAGTCTCTCACTGTAGAGCTCTGAATCTGAAGTGTGTGTAAATGCTACCTTGAGCAATAAACTACTGGTTGATTTAATGCAGTCCCTGTTTTGCCTTGATCCTGCTATTTCTGTTAATCAACACTTGGCATGCTGTCTTGCTACTGATGTCAGTGTAGGAAGTCTATGGGACTACAAGGTTACAAAACCAACAAGAAAAATAGAAATCTTCAGAGACCTTGAGTTTCAGACAGATTAAGGCCAAAATCCCATCCTTGACTGTAAATAATATTGCACTGTTAAAGCAAAATACAGTCATGGAAAGGGATGCAGTTTCAATTACATGACATGCTATTCCACTCCAACCAAATCTATTCAGGTTGGCAAACCTGAACTCCTCTAATACTCCAGTCATCTGAAGTGGGTTTTGCCCATGAAAGCACATACATGATTCCATCTACATGTTTTGTTAATCTTTAAGGTTCTACTAGACTATTCGTTGTTTTTTAAGTTTTTCCTGTTACAGACTAACACGGCTACACCTCTGAAGCTATAGTGTACAGTAAGCGTAGCCAACAGGCAGACTGTGGGCAAAATCCAGACCATCAGGTGCTTTTCAATGGACAATGTGGACTGAAGCCAAGTACTAGGGGCAGAAAGAATGGTACATAAACCACCTAAATATTGGCATTTTCTAACTTTTTAGGTACTTGAATTTGCAATGCAAACAACTTTCTTCCAACAGTCACAATGTGTTATATTAGTGGTTCTGAACCAGGGGTTCAGGTACCGTGGGGATACTCAGAGGTCCTTCCACGGTGCAATAACTCATCTAGATATTTACCTAATTTTACAACAGGCTACATAAAAAGCACTAGTGAAGCCAATACAAACTAAAATTTCACAAGTCAATGACTGTTTATACTATTCTATATATTAAGCTGTGTGACAGACGGACATTTATATTCTAGTTGGTTTTATAATTACACTGGTCTACAGCCAAAATGCTTCCGAAATAAATGTAGTCAAACTTTACTAATTCTGGGTCACTGAGAACGAAAATGATGCTTAAAATTGTTGATTGGCTCTAGTTTTCAAGATATGCTACTGGATCAGTACATACGACCCTTGACTTGGGAATGGCGGAGGATAAGTTATAAAGGGAAGGGATCTCAATTTAAACCAGAAATGACTAAAAATACATCT
>JANRFK010006656.1:4819458-4833066 GCA_030068395.1 Apalone spinifera | reverse complement strand
GGTTCAAAAAAGAACTAGATACATTCATGGAGGTTAGGTCCATCAATGGCTATTCGGCAGGATGAGTTGGAATGGTGTCCCTAGCCTCTGGGAATTAGTGATAGGGGAGGGATTATTTGATGATTCCCTGTTCTGTTCATTCCCTCGGGGGCATCTGGCATTGGCCACTGTTAGCAGACAGGATACTGGGCTAGATGGACCTCTGGTCTGACCCAGTATGGCTGTTCTTAAGAGAAATTACCATGTTTCTTTTCAGTGTATCTGTCCCTTCCCACTGGGGCCCTTCACTTTCTATCTATGAGAAGGGTTATTGCAAGTTCTCAGAGCCCTTCTTGGTTCAGCAAGACCAGGCCCTTGAGCAGAGGTGGGAACCTTTTTTGGGTCAGGGACCACTGACACCAGGCAAGTACTCACGGTGGAGTAGCAGGGGGACTGGCGTGCCAGCAGAGGCTCCCCAGTGCTGGGAAAGGCACATAGCAAGCCTCAGGGACTGGATCCAGGCCAACTGAAGGCCGCAGGTCCCCACCCCTGCCTAGAGTAAGGTTTAGTTTGACTTGATATTCAGGGCACCACCTGGCATTTTCCAGAGAGTTAGATGGATATCTGCCCTGCTCAGCAGCGCTGCCACATCTCTCTTCCTGGGCCTTCTTGCTGGAAAGAGGTGGCATGCTGGTTCATGTTACTTTTAACCATGCAAGAGGAGCCTGAGTTGCAAGATTTGGACCCAGATTCCAAGCCAGATTCCTGTGCCTCCCTGTCCTCAGGAATGTCTGCATTTGGGATTCAAGCAAGGGCCCATATCTAATGGTAACATTTGCTCCAAAGGCCATAATAGTGACTGCAGCTTCCTGGTCTAGCAAGGTTTGGTGTAACAATTGGGCAGTTTCTTTTTCCCTAGGCAAAACCCCCTGGGGCTATTTGATGGCAGTGTTCCAGCAAGGAGCTGTGAGTTGATCTTCAGGTGCAGCTCTTTTTAACTGGTTCTGCTCATGTTTATAAATGTCCATCTATAGAGCAAGGTCACTGTGCTGCTACCGCTAAGCTAAAGCATCTTTCTGCACTGGCTGTAGAACTGCCATTGACTCCATTAAATAATAAATACATAGGCCTGAGTCTGACTAACACGCTTTGCTTCTCGTGCTCTGTAATGCAGGATCAAACCCTACAGCAGCACTTTTAAGACAAGGGCATAATAAGCCTGCACACCATTTCCTGGTCCAGCAAACATTACACCGGGGTGGGAAATAATTTTTGAAGAGGGGGCACACCAAGATTTTGGTAAGTGGTCAAGGGCCACACTTTTCTGTGGAGGGGTTGCAGATCTGGACAGAGTTCGGGTGCAGGAGGGTGGGTTTTACTCATGAAAGTTCACAATACTTTATATTTTTGTTAGTCTCTAAGGTACTACAGGACTATTTTTTGTTTTTAAAGTTACAGACTAATACGGCAACCCTTCTGAGATTTTTGTGTTTGGTTTGGTTTGTCTTAGAGAAGATGGGGTGGATCTGGCATGGTCAGCTGGGTGGTTGCACACAGCAATGGAGAACTGCTAGGTGTGCTCGCTTAACCGGATAATCAGGAAAAGGCATTTCAAAGATTTGTAAGGATTTCAAAGGAAGTAGGGTGATTCCAATCTACATGACACCTGGTCAGCAGAGTTATCAGAACCATCAGTATTGGGCATTGTAGGACAGCAGTGAGAGAATTGTTAGGTTTGGCATAGGTAATACAGTATCTGCAGTTGCACTTATTGTCCTACTACATATATCAATCAGGGGGCTGGTGTTACTATGTTAGTGTATCAGGGCTCTTACCTCAGTGGGAAAGAAATGTAAATATAGACACATGCACGATTAGGTTGACCTACAAGATGGCTTACATCAGCCTAATTTTGTTATGTAGACCAGAAGTACATTGCTTGGGTTAATGGACAAAGAAGGTATAGTTACAAAAGATTAGTCACTAATGATTCCCATTCTGTTGTTCAATCACATCCTCTTCAATCTGTACACTTTGCCACAGGACATGGGTCCTAATCTGAGTCTGGCTTTGTCTACACTACAGTTAGATCGATGCAAGGCAGCTTATATTGGCCTAACTCTGTAAGCATCTACACTAAAATATGTAACTCATCTGTTACACTGTGGGTGTGTCTACACTGCAGGGCTTCACTCAAAATAAGCTACACAAATTGAACTACGTCAATTGCACATCTTATTTTGAAATAGCTCATTTCGAAATAGGGAGCGTCTACACAGCACTTATTTCGAAATAGAGCACTCTTCCTCCAACTTCCCTTATTCCTTGTACAATGAGGGTTACAGGAGTCGGAGTAAGAAGTCCTCCAGCTTGACAGTATTTTGACACTATTTTGAAATAACTGCCTGCTGTGTAGATGCGGACTAAATTATTTCAGAATAGCGCTAGTTATTTCGAAATCGTGTTGCGGTGTAGACGTACCCTGTGTTAATAATTCCACCTCTGTGAGAGACATAGCATTTAGGTCAATGTACTCAGATCGATGCAATGCCACTATAGATCAATGCAATGCCAGTATAGACAACTGCATTATTTATACCGTTAGTGGCCCTTAGGAGCAGTGTTCCCTGTAAGCTGTGTGCTTGTGCAGCCGCTCGGGAGAGATTCCAATGCCACCCAGCTGAAATAGCTAGGTCTGTGTTTCTCCTGCTGGTGCACATTTGCACATGTCGTGGTGCACATAGCAAAACTTAGTCCACACATGGATGGAAAAAATCTGCACATGGATGGAGAAGATTAGACTAGAGGGAACATTCCTCAGGAGGTGTCCTACCCACTGCGGCTGCACTAATCACCACTTTGAACTCTGCTGCCTAGCAGCCCAGTACATAGGTATACATGTACACCTTTCCTCTCTAAATCCCTGCACATTTTAAAATGCCATTTCCTGGGCGGTTGCTAAGTGAGCACTTGCTAAGTGTGCATGGAGAGCTGACCCAGCAACTGCCCATCTTGACCACACTACATGCTGCAGATGTAGCTTCTGCCTCGAGTATAGAGGAGGCACTGAATCCCCTGTGATGAGAAGAGGTTATGCAGGTAGACATGTAGACATGTAGACACCTAACTGTGGAACACTAGGGCAGGAGGGAGAAGGGCTACAAGAGGGTGCCTTAGTAGTGATGTCGGCAAGCCCAGGAGGTGTGGCAGAAACCGGGGTATGGAGCAGACATGCTGCTATTACAAAGAGCTGCATGGTATCCTTGGCGGAGACTTCATCGCCACCTGCAAGAGCCCCGTGGATACTTTGGAGGAGTCCAAGTCACAGGTCTGTGGAATGAACAGCGAGGAGGAGAAAGAGCAGGAAAAGGAGTATAGGGGATAGGCAACCAGGGGATCCAGAGGCACAGGAAGCCTGTTTTTTACTCCAAAACAGTCAAGCCAGGCCCTAGAGTCCCGCTTGGGTAAGCCTGATGCAGGGGAAGGAACGTCTAATAAGCCTGCTTTTTGTGTTGATATTGCAAGGACACGTCTATTCATTTGCCCATTTACGATCATGTTGGCAGAGTTAATGAAATAACCAGTATGAGTCGCTCTCTGCTTCTCCTTTGCCGGTACAGCTAGGCAGACAGGCCCGCAGAGCAGTACTGTGATGTCTCATTAACCCTATATAGAGATCTTGAAGAAATTCTCTGGAATCTGCTGCTGCAGGTTTCTACGTAGAGCTACCTTATTTCTTCCACCATGTGGGGTGCTGTCCCATGCCACTCAGCAAGGACTACAGAAGGTGTCTTTGCAGCACACAGGCTGCAGCATACAGATCCCAGTCAGTATCAGTACCCTCACACATGAGATATCAGCCATATTCAGCATTCCCTAAAAGCTGAGCACTCAGGGGCCAGCCATGAGAGGTTCAAATGCCATCCTGTTGATTAACAGTGCACCCACAGCCACCAGCATGTGTTTATAGTGGTGGTGCACATCTGCACATGCCTCAATGCACATAACAAAATTTATTCCACACATGGATTAAAAAATTAGAGGGACTATTGACTAAAATCACTACTGCCTGTGGAAAATAGGTCCAGTATTCAGTTCATTTGTCCTAGCCGCATGTACTCATACCCATGAGTAACCCGTGGCTTTTTGTTCCAACTAGCCACAGGCCCCTGGGCCATACTGATGACATGCTCTATGAGTCCCAAGTAAAAGTTTGACTAGTGCTCGTGTGGATCAAGGGGAGTAAGTTCAGTATACCAAGTTTTCCATTTATCTTAATAATGCAGGCACCATAGTACCTCTATGTATTGCATCTTTTGCAGCTAGAGAAATGGCCTGGGTGGTCTGTCCATCCACAGCAGTAGAGCAGGTTGGCTGGATAAGGAAAAGAAGGAAGAGGATTCTAAGAGAGCCTACAGGCCTGTGGTGCTTCGAAAAACAGGCACCGTGCTTTGAAGATCATCATCACAGACAGAACAGAGAAGGATACGGGAGAGAGGAGGAAGGCACTGGAGAAGGAGAGGGACATGTAGTGGGAAATGCTCATCTTCTGCAGCCCATAAAGAACTGCATTCCAGGACCTCCCTACGCCCTCCCCCCACATTCCATGTGGTCTCTGGGCTTTTGCTTGTTACACTAACATGACTGCTCCACCCCCAGAAACTGCAGCCGTACATATACTGACCTGTGAGAGACACAGTTGGTGTACATGTTTGGTTCTTTTCCCTTCAGAAGTCCTTTTCCCTGTATTTCTAAAGTTTCATTCAGTTATAAATATGTCTGTTTGCCTGGGTTTGGAATAAAATTCTGTTTATGGAAACTGGATTCATTTTTCTCTATCCAAGCTCCAACCCACTCCCCTGAGCCTCCCTCCTGCCACCTCCCTGCCCTGACTTCGCCACCATCACTCCCTGCCCTGAGCCCCTCCTCACCCCCTGCTCTAACTTCTGGCCCCCACTCTGAGTACTGTACCCTCCACCTCCTGCCCTGAGTCCCTCCTTGCCCCCCTACCCTGACTCCTGCACCCCCACCTCCCCAGCCCCCTGCCCTGAGCCTTCCACAACCCAAAGCCTCTGCCCTGACTCCTACAACCTCCACACTGCCAGCCCCCTGCCCTGAAGGATCTGAGCAATGCCGGATAAGCCTTCTAGTTCACAAATAACATGTAACCCCTTTTTCCTCCCTGTGATACTTGGGAGCAGGTCACACTCACATGTGTGCTTGGGCGCCCGATGTTTTTAACATAAAAGGAGATCCCGAGTACCCCAGTGGTGATGTTGTGTAGTTGGAGATTCCCTATCCACCCCATTGCTGCAGTCCCTTCCTGCTAAAGAATATATATGGCAGTACCTCCACCTGGCTAGCCCTCTACACACTTAATGGTGTGCCTTGGGAGCCACCAGGAATAAAATTATTCCAGTGATAGTCTGGCTCTAACTCCAAAACAACAATTATAAATAATATACATCTAATTGATTAAATTAGAATTAACACACCTTTACTTAACCACTTAAAGAAACAGGGTTTAACAGATTAAAAAAGTGAATAAAATCAATTAACAAAGTACACAGAAAGAAAGGAAACTTATCTATCTGGCATTTACACTGCCACCATTTATCCCACCCCAGAGCATGCATTCCTCTGGATTCACAGTCCCAGACGCTTGCATGGGCACGCTTGAAGGTCGGCAGCTGGAGTGGAGACAGCACTGGGTAGGTTGTGTGTGTGTGTCAGTCCAGGCGGGCAGCCAGATGCAAAATCCCTCTGCCACTGGAACAGGCCCTACCAAATGCCAGTAGCTCTGGTTTAGTGGGCTGGTCACTCTGCCTCTCTTTGGATCCAAAGTCTGTCTCTTCTTTATGCTGTGTCCCAGGCAGCACTTTCCAAAAGAGCCCAGTTACTCACAGTTACCTCTGTGCAGGTTTATGTAGGCCCCTCTCCACCACAGGCACAGCCAGAGTCTCTAGGGACAATCAACAGTCACTGAAGCAGCTTTCTAGATCCAAGCCCCAGCAGGCTCTCAGTAACAGGCTCTAGCTGCAACACAACAGCCTGGACTGGAAAAGGCTCCCCAGCAGCAGCCTGGCTCCTCTCTCCAAATGGAGACTACGAACTCTTTCTCTCCATACCTGAAAGAGCCACCGTTCCCATCTTTTCCTCCAAGGGCTCATAGGAGTTGTAGTTTCTAGGGCTAGATTGCAGCACAAAGGGTCCTCCCAGTAAAAGTCAGAGACTTCTTTAGTAAGGGCACTACAAAAGCAATAGGTGCATTTGCACTATTGCATTTGCACACACACAGCACTCATTACGAGGGTCATACTGGACCAGTGCCAGGCAAAGCACACTAGAACAACATACACGTCTCTGGCTCACTGTTACTATGGTCTTTTAATGCCTCCCTGATGAGCTGTTCTTGTAGCCCTTAGTATCTGTCTGTTCAGAAGCAGCAGGCAGCCATTCCATCTCCTTCTTCCACCCCAGCATGAGCATTTTCCCCTTTGCTTCACAGATATTATGAACAGGGCCATCCTTAATCATACGCAGAACACACAGCTGCATAGGACACCACTACATTTGGGGTATCACTGTGCAGGATGCAGGGGGGCAGCTGGAAGGGAGGCATCCACCAGAACCTGGACCCCCTGACAGCCTGCAAGCCACAGGGAAGGGTCTGGGGGATGGGATACAGGCCAGAGCCTCACCCCTCCCAACCTGCAGGCCACAGGGAGGCCACTGAGTCTAGCCCCCACAGACATCCTGCAGGCCACAGGGAGCCCTAAAGGCTGCAGGCAGCCCACGGAGCCTGGCTGTCCCCTCCCCCCCAGAATATACCTCCAAACAGGCTGCAGAATAGAGGGGGACACTGGAGTCAAGGGGTAGCCCCCAAAGCACCGCCCTTTCTCAGACCAGCTCCAGGGCATGTATAGGTCTCATGGATCTTGAAAGGTGAGTTATTAGGGATATTGACCATCATAGCAGTGGAGATATCTCTTGCAGGTTTTGCATGTGTTGTTATGTCAGAGTGTGGTGCCTCTCTGAATTTCTCTCCTCACTCTTCTTTGTCCTATTGCTGTAGGGATATTAACTGTCCACTTCACCTTGAAAGCACTCTTGAAACATGTGTTAACCCCTTGTATTTAGCTCTGATACTCTGAGTACCTTTCCCAGACCTGAAGAGTTCTGTGTAGCTGGAAAGCTTGACTCCCACCAACAGAAGTTGGTTCAATAATATTACCTCACCCAGCTTGTCCATTTAATATCATGGGACCAACACAATTATAACAATACTGAAAACAAGTATTATTATTGTTACCATGGGCACATCCACACAGCAGGGCTAAATCTGAAATAAGCTACACAACTTGAGCTATGCCAATTGCGTAGGTTAAGTTGAAATAGCTTATTTCGACTTTTGGCGCTGTCTGCCTAGCAGGAAGTCCGAGAAAGAGCCCTCTTCCTTCCACTTCCCTTAATCTTTGTCAAATGAGGGTTACAGGAGTCGGAGTAAGAAGTCTTCTGGCTGGATGTTATTTCAACATTATGTCGAAATAACTGCTTGTGTGTAGACGCGGACTATGTTATTTTGGAATAAAGTTAGTTATTCTGAAATAACGCTGCTGTGTAGACATAGCCTACCACACTGACAAGCACTGTACTATACAAAAGGTTTCAAGGATTGGTCAACTCAAAACTGCAAACTTTGATCAGTAAAAAGTCTGAAAAATTAGGGTTTCTTAAGAGCTTCCCTGTGGGAAATGATTTAATTTGTCAAAGTCACAATAATTTCTAGGCTATATCCTCCTAGAAATGCTGACCTCCTAACAGAATAGTTCTAATCAGAAAGTGGGGCATTAATAGTATCTTAATAGCATGTTCTCTAAATAGACTTTTGACACCAGGGACATACCATTCTTGTGGCACACAGCTGTCTTTTGTAATTAATTTCTGGAGGTCACAGGGAAGGTGCCTTGTTATGAAGATAGGGGGAGGTCATTCTGTATGGAAATTGTACAATTCCAGGACCCATTTACCCTGCTCTAAAAAGAATAACTCAGTTTACATCCATGGAATTACTCAGGGTAAATTAGGTCAGAACCAGGCCTCAGACCTTTGCTGGGACAGAAAGTGAAAACGTCCCTCTAATCTGAATGATGCCAGTGAAGTTTAGGCTATAAGTAGAGCAAGATGAGATAACACAGGCCAGCATGCTGGGTTCAGAGCCTCGTGATTGAAAACTTTAAGAGGTAAATCTTTTCCTCCGGCCCAATCTCCAAATTATAGCTAACAATGTCCTGGCATAGTGTCCTTGCAGCTGTTAAGCACAACCCAAACTATTCTTTCATTATAAAAAGGGAAAAATATGATTCAAATGCTATATTCCTAATCAGGTTACATCATACATTAGAATGTTATCACACATTACAGGTGGCACAGACACCAATGCCTGTGCTTAAGGTGATACAACATTTTCCATTAGGAGACCTTGTTTTGAGATATTTATAATTTTGCCAAACTGTAACCATTTGTGCTGAAGTTTTCCCATGCTGTATGTCAGCCTCTGATTTTTACTTAGAAAATCTCAGCAAAAAGAGTGCTGCCATTTCAGAGAATGGGAACAAGGAAAACGTTGCTTTGCCCATGTTTAAAAAATTACACATCATCTGTAGAGGTGCTCCAGAGCCTTCATACTCTGGGGCATGGCCTTAAAATTAGACAGACTATTTGTTCAAGTGTTTCAGAGGGGTAGCTGTGTTAGTCTGTAACTGAAAAAAATTAAAAAATAGCGAATAGTCCCACAGCACCTTAGAGACTAAGGCTATGTCTACACTACAGTGATCTATCGGAAAAAGGTACACAAATTGCGCTCCACAATTTGCATACCTTTTTCTGATAGTTTTTTTGGAAGAGGCTTTTCCAAAATTTTGCCCGTCTACACTGGGCTAAATTTTGGAAAACCCTCCTCTTTTGGAAGAGCCCTTCTTCCTTGTGGGAGGAGGAAGACAGGGCTTCCGAAAGAGCATGTCTCCTGTTCCGCAAAAAAAAAAAAAGTGGAAGAGCAGACGCATCCCCTGGACATGGCAGAGTTTTTCTGGTATCCCAGAAAACCCCCATAGTGTAGACATAGCCTAACAAAAATTGTAGCTGGTATTATGAGCTTTCTTGGCACAGCCTACTTCTAGGATGTGCCCTTTACTGTTCCACTGCAAATCTGACCAAATTTGGCTAAGGTATGATATGTACCTCTGAAAATCTTTTAGCACATGCCCATTAGAGCCTTGTTAGAGTTTGGCAGCTAAATTCTCTGAAGATTCTATTTGCACTGAACATGCTCCTGTCCAAGGCTGCATGAACCCAGAAACAGAGAGCAAGGATGCTGTCTTCTCTATGTCCTGAATGTTCCTGCTGCTGGCACTTAGGCAATAAGGAGGAAGAAGAAGAAAGCAGCCTAATTAGAATGCAGAGGGGTAAAGAGCAAGATTTGGTGGGTGATTAGAACAAAGGGGCAAGGGTGAGGGAGAGCTGGACAATAAGCAAACGGGGGACAGCAGAGGAGACAGGCAGGGCTGGCCTTACCATGAGGAGAACTGAGGCAGCCGCCTCAGGTGCCAGACTGTGGGGGGGGGGGGGCGCCACTAGGACTCAGAATGTAGAAAATTGTGTCTGCTGCTGATGCATATGTATTCTCTCTGCTCTAGTGTACAGAGATGGTGGAGTGCTGTGCTGGAGGAAGGAGGGCACAAGAGACATAACAGGCAGGCAGGAGAAAAGGTGGCATGGGTGCGTCATTTAAGCTCCCTGCCTCAGGTGCCAAAATGTTGTGGGCTGACCCTGGAGACAGGACCTAAGAAGAACAATTGGCAGTGGCCTAAAATTAACAGGAGACAAGAGCAGGCTAGATGGACCAAGGTTGGAAAATGTCTGGTTGGGGGGCCGGGTCAGAAGAGTTTGTAACTATTAGAAAACACTCCCCTAAGAACCTGGAATATGCACTGGGATTTCTAACTATCACCATTCCTCACATTCAGCAAATATCTATGGGCATGTCTACACTAGGAAACTATTTAGAAATAACTAAAATTGATTTAATAACTCCTGAAATAACAACATTGAATAGCGTGTCCCCACTAAGGGGAAGCCTTGAAATTAGTCCGAGGCAGGCTCCGTTAATGTGGATGTGCTATCTCAACTTAGAGCCCCAGGAAGCACTGGGGAGCAATTACTTTGAATTACTCTGGGGAGTAGTTATTTCAAAATAGCAGCAGCGGGGCATCCACACTAACACTATTTCAAAATAACTATTTTGAAATTAGCATTATTCCCTGAAGAAAGCAGGAGTACAGATTTTGAAATAACCAGCCCATTATAGCGAAATAATGGGCTTGGTAGTGCAGACGCTCCACTTATTCTTTCAACATAAGCAGGGTTATTTTGAAATAACTCTCTAGTGTAGACCAGGACTATGAAACTCACAGACAAAGTGTATGCCTCATTCTCTTTCTGTTCTATGTAGAGGATGACAACCTACTACTCCTATCAGTTACTCAAATGGCAGAGGAGTGCTGTGAATCTAAAAGTTCAAACCCTGTTCATGTCAGTATGTTTTCAAATGATAGAATTTATGTGATTTCAGTTTGCTTTTTCAAAAACCAAAGAAATTATATTGCATCACAAACTGCATTAAAAGAATGTTGAGGTTGCACCCGTCTTCTTCACCCCACAAATCTGATTCATTCCCTAAGTGCCATCCACTCTGAAAAAGGCAGGGGTCCTGTCAAAAATAGCAAGCATGTGATTGTATAACTATAGACTTCATCATGGTACATCATGGTTCATCATGGTGCAAGGAGAACAAATTAAAATGTCATGGGCAGTCATAATTCTGGCATTTTCTAACTTTAAAGTGCTTGACTTTGTAACCAAAATAACTTTCTCTGAATGTAGGATTTTAATGTGATTTCCTATGTAGTTTAAAGGAGAAAAATCCTATTTTGTATATTAACCACTATACCCTTTACCATCAGCAGGATTTAAAATCTGAATGTTCAGCTTAGGCAAATACCACTTGAGCTACAGGTAGGGTTGCCAGATACTTTCACAAAAAAGCGGCCTTCCATCCAAGAAAAACAGAGGCTGCAAATACCGGACTGTCCGGGCCAATACTGGACACCTGGCAACCCTAGCTACAGGGCCCACTACTTCTGCTGCTGTCAGATAAATGCTGTTTCCTAAAGGGGTGAGGTTGGGTGAGATGGACCATTTGTTCAGCATATCCCTTGAAATCCTCTGCTGGAGGTCTTGCAGACTTACCACATGCCATACCAGAAAAGGAGCAGTAAAGGTGAGTCTTCCAGGTCTGCTGAAAAAGGCTGCAGGGAATCAGCTAATCAAAGTGCAGCAGACTCAGTTAAAAAGTGATCCGATGCTTGAGCTAGTCCCTTTCTGTCTGGGACCTGAAGTATAAGGAAGGGTGCTCCCTGCCGATGCTCAGGGGAGAGCCAGGAGATGGGCTCTAGTGACACTGGCATTTCGTGAGGAAGAAGAAGAGTTGAGGACTTCAGCCCTGAAGTGAGGGTGAAGAGGAAGAGACTACATGGGATGTGGCTCAGGGAATAGCAACAAGCAGCAACTATTAAAGGAAGCAAGATGTGATTTCTACTTGTAGAGTCCCTGGGTTGGGAGTAGTGGGTGTGTCTGGATTCCCCCACAGGCATAGTGAAGTGGCCTAAGTCCTGAGAAGAAGATAAAGCTTGATTAAAGGCTCAAGTGAAAGGACTTAAGGGACACCAGAGAACAGCTAAAGGCTAAGATCTCTAGGAAGGAAGTCCTGAGTGTGCTGGTTTATAATGTGGTAGGGATAGATTTAAAGCCAGTCCAGAAGGGGCTGAGAACCTAACTCAGAGTAGAATAACAGTTCCAACAAGGGCATTGTGATAGGTGTTGTTGGACTTTGCTACTCTGGAAGGGAGTCATCCATTTTAGACTGTGTGTGACAGCCAAAGGACAGAGCCCCTGAAGATTCACCTGATAAGGGCAACAACTGATAGAGCAGGGCTACTCAACTTTGGAAGCTCCGAGGGCCACAATGATACTCACAGCACGTGCCGAAGGCCGCAACTGAAGTGTGGTTGCATATTTCACATTGACAGGCATGAATACAAAGATCAAGGCAAGATTACACAAAACACGGGCCCCATTTGAGTCAGTTCTGCTGATATTAATAAAATGCAATATTTACCCGATTTCCATCCATATGACAGCTAGGGTTGCCAGATGGTTTAACCAAAAATACAGACCCCCTCCCCCCCCAAAAAAAATGGGGAAAAAATTCTGTTGAGAAAAAAAAAAAGGACAGCAGTTATTAAAAAATAAAAAATTAACATGGCACCTTTAAGAAGAGGCTTTTTTTTTGCCGGTGGCCATTTTGTTTTTCTGCCAGTCACAAGACAAGCCCCCGCAGAACCAGGTAAGTGGGAGAGCCTGGCAGGGGAGAGGCTGAGGCTGGGCCCAGTTGCTGAGTGGGTTGCCAGGTGTCTGGTATTTTTGCCTCCTGGCAGGGAATTTTTTTTAGGTGTCCAGTATTTTCTGAATTTTTTTACCGGACAGGAGGTGAAAATACCAGACTGTCTGGACCAATACCGGACACCTGGCAATTCTAATGACAGTATTTTAAATTCCTGGACTGTCATTGCTCATTAAACTACTAAACCGCATATCAACAGAAGACCATTATATTGCCTACTTTTTTGTTTTGGCTCCCACCCACGGGCCACATGTTGAGCCCTGTGTAAACCTAAACTGCACTGTGGGCTCCAAACAAACAGGCTGTGGGCCATGTGTTGAAGAGCCCTGTGATAGAGGATACTTTGAACACAGAGATAGTGCAGGTTCACATCCATCCAACAGGAGGTGCTCACAAGAGGTTAGTGTGCCCCATCAGAAAGCCCATTCTCCTTCTGTTCATCCTACCACTGCTCTGGGAGTACTCATGTATTCCCACTCGTGTAGTAGTGGCTCTTGCTGCTACTAGTCTAATTGTGGTGTGAGCCTGGCCTAGAATGTATGCCTAGCTGCTATTTTGGCAGGCTGACAAATTTCCCTGAGGAACAGGAGAGAAAGGAAATGGTGATTTCATTGTATATCTCAGCAATACCTGGCATTTGTTCTCCCTGCCAAATACCTTCTGCAAACAATGGAAGTGAAGAACAGATCACAAAAATTCTTCATAATGGAAAGTGTCAGCTTCCCCAACCCCTGTAATAGTTAATTTTGTGTGAATTTAGAATCAAATAATCTTTCCAGCTCCTAACCTGATACCTTCGTTGAGGGATAGGGAAGTTCAGAGGACAAATGGGAGAGAGAGCCTCCTTTCCAGGCCACTGGTCTGGCCAGTAGCTTTGTAGTTACTAATTCAAAGAGTTGGAACAGTCTCTATGGCTGTTGCTCACCCTTTTTATGGAGAAGACAAACTTCTGTCTAGTCCAAACCTTCCACTAGCTGTAACAGAAGCACTGTCTCAACAAGGACATCAAAGTTTGTACCAAGGATATTTAATTCCTTGAAATGTGATCTCCTGAAATCTCATATCCCCATACTGCTGAGTTCAGTGAACCTTGGGGGGGGGGGGGGGGG
>JANRFK010006656.1:4769313-4806344 GCA_030068395.1 Apalone spinifera | reverse complement strand
GAAGGACGGGGCTGGGGACTAGCTTCCCCCCAGAGTCGTCTGGGGCTGGAGTGCTCATGGCTTCTAGACCTGCTGCTACCACATAGCCTGGCAGCCACCTAGGGTTGCTGTGGCTATTTAAAAGGCTCATGGCTCTGGCCTCTGCCAGGGTAGCGCCACGACTGTGAGTTATGAGCTATTTAAATAGGATCCTGCAGTCTGAGTCATGGCCTGGAAATTTGGTGGCAGGATATAAATAGAAAGTGGCCAAATGCAGTCCATATGCCAGATCTAAGTGTTAAGTGGGCCGGATTCAGCCCCCGGGCTGCATTTTGCCCAGCTCTTAGTAGGAGAGGCTGAGGGAACTGAGCTCATTTAATCTGCAGAAGAGAAGAATGAGGGGAGATTTGATAGCAACCTTCAGCTTCCTGAAGGGAGATGTCATGGGTTCAGTCACAGAGACCCCCCTTGAGAATATTGCCTGATTGGGCTGAAGAGCCCCCTGAGTACATCTAGCTGCCCTCTGAAGTGCCCTACCACTCTGCCCTGCTGAGCCAGAGCCTTTGATCTGCTCCAGCAATGGCACAGAGTTGGGGTCACAGCCCAGCAACATAGACATTGAGATGCACTCAGCTCTGGGAAAGTTCAGTCAAAGGACTTAAAATAGCCCCCAGGTGCACAGCCCCATGGGATCAAACCATAAATCTGTTTCAATATGCATAAAGTTTAAGCAGAGCAAGCTTACTAGTTCGCCCTCTTTATCAGTGAAAGAGTCACAGCTATTTCCTCGGTGGCAATAGCTATGCATAAGTTATTTACACTGGGTTTATTAATAAACAAAAGTGGTTTTTATTAAGTATAAAAAGTAAGGTTTAACTGTCCGCAAGTGATAATAGATATAAGTAAGTTACTAAGCAAAACAAAACACGTCAGCAAAGCCTAATACACTTGAGAAACTTGTTACATTCAATTTCTTACCCTAACATTAGTTCTAATCATGTTTTCTCACAAGCTAGGCAGCCTCCCAGCTTAGGCCTGATCCTTCCTCCTGTTCAATCTTTGATGTTTCCTGGAAAGGGCAGAACCAGGACATTTCCATGCTCCCCTGCCCACAGACTCTGATTGGGATGGGGGGAGTATGTGAGGTGGTTGTTCTAGCATTTCCTAGAGAGAGCTGCCATCTGTTCCCTCTAGGCACCCACCCTCTGGCAGAGGATACTTCTCACACTCCCCTTGCCCCCAGGTCAATCCGGGCCTGGCGGTGGGGGAGTGCATGAAGTCTTTTGCTCCCTGCCCTGCAAGGGGCGCATGATGCTTAGTGAACCGTCAGCTGTTTAGTTGGCGCTTCACTCTAAGCCCTGTGTGCCCCTGGTAGGGAAGGAGGCCCTGATTGACCTGGGGACAGGGGAGCAGGAGGGTGTCCACAAGCTGGATCAACTCGCTTGGCGGGTCAGATCCAGACTGTGGAGGCTCTCTTGCCCACCCCTGAGCTAGGTTATTGCCAGTGGTGGCAGATGATAGAACAAGGAGCAATGATCCCTACTTGAAGTGGATGGTGGTCGAGGTTGGATATTAGGAAAAATCTATTTCACTTGAAGGGTAGCAAAACACTGGTTATCTAGGGAAGTGGTGGAATCTCTATCCTTAGAGGTTTTTGAGGTCCAGTCTGGCAAAGCCCTGGCTGGGATGATTTAGTTGGGATTGGTCCTGCTTGGAGCAGGGGGTTGGACTAGATGACCTCCTGAGGTCTTTTCCAACCATAATCTTCTATGATTCTATGAAAAGGCGGAGCTTTTAAATAACTAGATGAGGTTCATTTGTACTGGGGACAGGGGCAGTGTGCAAAGCCTCTCCTCCCCCTCCTCCTGGGCTCACAACATTTAGAGAACTGGTCTGAGCCGCATGCGTGGGTGGGGGCAGGCAAAGAACCTGGCTGAGGCTCCTTCGTGGCAGATCTGGTGGCTGCATCCTACACACAGGCCATATTTTGTCTCCCTGTTCAATCCACTGGATCAACCTTGTCCATGTGCTTGCTGACCCTCTCAAAGAATTCTAGTAGATTGGTGAAGCATTACTTTCCCTTTACAAATTATGTGGGGTTTTTTTTTCCCTCAACATATCTTGTTCATTATTTCTGATCATTCTGTTCTTTACTACAGTTTCAACCAATTTGCTGGAACTGAAGTTAGGTTTACATAAGAATGGCCAGAGTGGGTCAGACCAAAGGTTCATCTAGCCCAGTATCCTGTCTGCTGACAGTGGCCAATACCAGATGCCCCAGAGGGAGGGAATACAACAGGTAACCATCACCTGATGCCTCTCTTGTCATCCATTTCAAGACAAACAGAGGCTAGGGATACCATTCCTACCCATCCTGGCTGATAGCCATTGATGGACTTAACCTCCATGAATCTATCTAGCTTTTTTCCGGACAGTAATTGCCAGGATTACTTCTGGAGCCGTTTTAAAACACCAGCATTGCATTAGTTATCCTCCAGTCATCTGGTACAGAGGCTAATGTAAAAGCAATAGGCTACCTACCATTGAATATGTGCAATTTCATATTTGAATTCTTTTCAGAATTCTTGGGTGAATGCCATCTGGTCTTAGTCACTTATTACTGTTTAATTTATCAGTTTGTTCCAAAACCATCTCTATTGATACTTACTTTTATCACTTAAAAAGAATGGCTCAGGTGTGAGGCAGTCCCATATCCTCTGCAGTAAAGACCTATGAAATAAATTCATTTAGCATCTCTATAGCTACTTTCAGTGCTCCTTTAGCATCTCCGTCATCAAGAGGCTCCACTGATTGTCAGGCTTCCTACTTCTGATATATTTAAATGCTTTTTTGCTATTATTTTTTGTATCTTTTGCAAGTTCTGGTTCTCCAAATTATTTTTTGGTCTGCCTAATGCTTTTATTCTTGTCTTGCCAGGGTAAGATTTTCTATTTTCCTCAGTGGAATCTGATTTTCAGTTTTTAAAGGATGAATTTTTGCCTTTAGCTGGTTCTTTCCTCTCTCCCCCCCGTTTAGCCATGGTGGCAATTTTTTGGTTCCTTTTAGTGCTTTTTTGTGTGTAATTTGGGGTGTTTATATAAGTTGCACCTCTTTTATGGTGTCTTTTTAAAAAGTTTTTCCATACAGCTTGCAAGCATTTCACTATTGTGACTAAGGATGTTAGAATGTGGTTATTTTAATAATTGTGTAATTGCTAAATTTCTTAGTGGTTACATAGTTATTCAGTGCCCCCCTCTGGGATGTGGGGCCGGCAGCCTGTACGCTCTTGGCCCCTCTCTTGGCTAGCTTCTTGCGACCCTGTACAGGATGGCAGCAGCATCTGTCCATGGAGGGCTTGAGCTCCCTGCAGATAAAGGCTACTGCCACCCCACGCTGCTGACTTTGATACAGAGGTAGCAGCACGAGGCGTCAGGTAGGCTCTGTGCACAAATGGGCTGTTGCCTGTGACTCCTCTGACAGCTCCCTTGTGTGCTCAATTAGCTTTCTCATTTTTATGTAGTTCACTTTTTTGAAGTTATATGCTACTGTAGTGGGATTTTTTTTTGTTATTTTTCCCCATATAAGGATGTTTAATTTATTTACATTAAAATTATAGTTACTGAGTGGTTTGCCTCTTGAATGAGTTCTATGTGTCACTTAGGAATAAATGAAGAATTGCCTTTACACTTCTGGTTTCCAGGATTAGTTGCTTTCAAGAAGTGGTCATTGATGGTTATGTCTGCATCTGGCCTGAGGTGAAATGTAATCAGTCAGTATGGGAATAGTTGAAACCCCCAATTATTACTGAATTCTAAAATTTTTGTAGTGTCTAATCTCCCTGAGCATTTGATAGTCAATATCACCATCATGGTCAGGTGGTAGTGCATTCCTAGTGCTAGACTCTATTTAAGCATGAAATTTCTAACCATAGATTAGTCTATGGTACTTTGTGAATCATTAAGTTTTTTTACTATGACTCCGCCACGTAGAGTCCCGCTCACCCTCCAATATGACCTACTCTGTCATTCCTGAATATTATGTACCCTGGCATTACTGTGTCACATTAATTATCTTTATTCTACATAATTTCTGTGGTGTCTATTATATCAATATCCTCATTTAATTTCTGGCACTCAAGTTACCTATCTTAGTATTTAGACTTTTTGCATTTGTATAGAAGTACTTATAAAATTTGTCAGTGTATATTTGTTATGTAATGCGATTGAATGGGGCTCTTTCATTTTAGTCTTCCTTTTCAGTTTCTACCTCTACTACATTAAGTTCTATCCTCATCTCTTTATTAGGATATAGACTGATACCCCTGTTAATAGATTCTCTGCTAAGGGTTGTGTCCATCTGAACCATGTGCTTCTCTGCCCCATAGCCCTTAGTTTAAAAATTCCTCTACTACTTTTTTAATTTTACATGTAGCAGTCTGGTTCTGTTTATATATGTGGAGCCCATCCTTTCTCTTCAGTGCCATAAACTGGATAGCTCCCACTCTGTTGCTGCACTTCTGCTGGCAATATATTTGCTATTGAAAAGTATCTTTTGGGGGGGGGGGAGAAAGTGAGTGTTTATTGGCTTAAATTTAAATAATGTTTGGTGTATCAGGCTCTCATGCTTCTCTAAACTTCCTAGTTCTCTGCTCCTGTTCACTAGCTCCTCAGGTCCTCTACAAGCTGACTGATTAAACTCTCCAATCCTCCCCCCCCACCCTCTTCCTGAGTTGCCTTGCCCCTTGTTAAGGGATCCTAAAGGGATTAAGGATCAAAAGATGGCAGGCTAGAAGTTGGTTACAAAGCTTTCAGCCTTGCCCAGCTGGTTGGTATGCTGAACTCCAACACCCATCCCCACCCTCAGCTAGCCTGCTACAAACTTTAATGAAGCAGGCACAGAGTAAGTATACAACAGCCCAAAAACTGACACCTAAGGTCACATAGTTGCTCCTCCTTCACCTGGCAGAATCCATCATAACATTCCCCTATTTGCTGCTCCTGTTTGCTACTCAAAGTGCCCAAGTTGCATAGAAGCATAAGTACCCCTGAAAGTGTGGCTTGAGTGTATAAATTGCCTTGGCTTAGTCTAGAAAAGGTTTGGTTGTACAAGTGTAACTATGCTGGCAAAACTTCTTAGTGCAGTACAGTATTTTTTCCACCACTTATGCCAGGTCCCTGAGCAAAATCAGGTATACAGCAAAAGCACTCTTATGCCAGTGTAACTGCAGCTACACTAGGGCTTTTAGTGGCATTGAAATATAAAAAAAATCACATCCCTAATCAACATGAATACATTAGCAAAAGTTTTTAAGCACAGATTTGCTCTTAGGCATGCTTGTAAATCCCACCTTAGTTATATTATAACAAGTGTAACTAATACTTGAAATGGGAAAAATATGGCTATTTCCTGCAATATCCTTGAAAAATCTTACAAAATTAATACATATTTGGAGCCAGTTTTGTTAAATGGGAGGTGTGAACGTCAAAAGACTACATGAACAGTGGACCATGGAATTTATGGATGGTTTAGACAAACAGTATAAGATGGTTTGCCGCCCTAGAGAATATCTATAGATAGGTGAGAGCAAATTTCCCAACTCTGGTTATGTGAAAGCACATCTTTTTGTAGTTGCTCCCTGAGGAGGGAAGTATTTTCTCTTGATAATCTTTTTCTGGAATCTTAAGATCAAAGGCCCAAGCTGTAAAAGGAAACATGAACCTATGCATAGGTGAGTTTATTCTGAACTAAGGCTGTTTTGTTTACTAACTTGTAACCACAGAAAACTGTTTGTTGACATTTGGAGGTGATCTCTGATAAACTTATTAGCATGTGTTTAGGTTCTGTTCTTGTCTTTAAAATGTTTTCACAATAATGCTTCCCACCTTAAGAATAAATGTTTGCTTATAAAGAGCTATGTGGTAATTCATAACTGCTGGCAATTATATTATTCCTAGCCTTCAGAAAGAAAGCAAAGTACAGTTGTTGGCTGTTTTGGCAGTTGACTTGCTGGGAATATCAGTGTAGAAAGGGAACTGTGCAACTTGGAAAAAGCTCAGTCATGAACAAAAGGAATGCAGGCTTCTACCCAAGATAGGTTACAACTGAGGAGTCTGGAGCTTGTTGCTGTGCTCATGAGGGACCGTATACAGGTGCAGTTGCCCTGACTTGTCATATGAACTCTTTCAGAATTCATTCTTTTTCTGTGAAAAGCATCACAGAACGTAAGTGTGTGCTATTTAATGCTGTTGGAAAAAACAATTTCTTTTTTTGCAGAAAAGCCTGCCATTGCTCCACCTGTCTTTGTGTTTCAGAAGGATAAAGCACAGAAGGTAAGGAGCTATCATTGTGTATGTACTCATTGTATGGCATACTGTCATCCTGATTCATATTTCAGTGGCAGCAATAATTGGTATGAGGTGTAACTCTTCTTAAAGTTTAGGGTAGATAGGTTGTTGTCAGTAGGGTTTCAAGGAAAAAATTCATTCAAGGAAAAAATGTGGGAAGACAGATTGTAGATTAGTGGGAGGGAAACAGAAAAGACAGATGGTGTGGGAAATTTAGAGCAATTTCAAAGCTGTATTCTAAGCCGAGATGGATGGAGAAAAAGGGACAGACCTTATTACAAATAGAAATTTGAGCAAGAAAAGAGAATAACAAAATGAAAAGGAAAGTTAAAAGGAAAAAAATGGTTCAAGTTAGTGTCTTTTAATTTTGTTACATACATCTACTGATTCATTCCTTGATTAATTGCTTATCTTTAAATTTAAGTTTGGTGAAATTGAAAAATAATGCTCTTGGCTGTGTAACTCAGTAACTTCAGAGCATTTTGTATTTTAAATGCACTTTACAGTCCTTTAAATTGGTGATACCCAGTTTTTTGTATAATATGCAGTATCTATGATGCATTAAGCAGGGTTCAAACAGAAAAGCTTTCGTTGTTCTAGTTAGTTGTTACTCAAATATTTTATCAAAATGTGGAGCCAACTATCAGATTAATGTTTTGAATCCAGGAAAACTTACCAAATTATATGGGAAATGGGAAATTTCAGTCCTTTTCCAACCATAAATGACACTCCTGATGGAAATGTAAGCAGACACACCATTGAAAATCACTCCTAAAAGTGCTTCATTCAGTCAGGGTTGAAGCATGTTGGCACAGGGTTTGGTGGGAGAAATTTGCATTTCTCTGTTGCCAGTACTGTATTTGTTCTGTAAGTAGAGAGAGATCTTTTGTCACCCGGATTGACAGCTTGGTTCTATTTAAAGTAGTTCCATTTTATCCAGAGTTCTGGGATTGTATTTTAAAGTCGTCAACTCTACTGTTATTTTTCAAGTTTCATGTTCTCCAATCAAATAAATGTTAATTATTTCCCAATTTAGTTATAGCTATCTAACTTCTCATTTTATGTGTAATCTGTAAAAGCTCCTAGATTATTAAGACATGAATAGTGATCCATGTCTTAATATGTAACTTTCCTTAAATGTGGTAAAATCTCAGATTTGACCTTTGCCACAGTTCTTTCCTGCTCAAGGAACATGAGTTAAGGATTAATTCTATTACTTAGGGATAACTAAATTAGTTATTTGTAGCCAAAGTAGAGGTGATTCAAGTTGCACTCCAGTAATTTCTTCAAATTATAGGTAGATCAATTTTATCTACCTTCTATTCATTATTATTTTTAGAAGTGTCTGTCAGTTTTCTGATACCTCCAGAACTTTGAATGGTTTTAGGAGGGAGGATTGGTGATGGTGACTGCTCCCATTTTATTTTCCAGCTGTAAAATAATTACAGTTACTTAATGGCATAGTAAATGCTAGTGACTAGATTAGCATATGCAAAAACTTGGACTTACTGATTTATACAAGTTATTAAATATTAGTGTAGGCTTTAGATATCTCAAATGTTAAATGGCCAAAATATATGTGAGTTAAATTTAAAACAGCCATGAAAGTCTCCAAACTTTGTTGGAATCTAAGAGCCAAATCCCAAAACTCATAAAGGAGGCAGCATTTTAGCTGACATGATTGCGATTTTAGTTAGAACAGCATTGTCATTGAGTGTCAGTTGACAGTATTTGTCATGAACTTAGTTTGCTTCCCTAAGAAATGCCCTGGTTAAATGGATTCCCTGATTACATGCCAAACCCTGCAATTCGTAATTGATTACTCAGGATAAGTTTGATGGGAATTTTTCCTGTGTGCATGTCTTTGGGGAGAGGTCTGAACAATGTGGCCTTATTTTTAAGTGTACTGGAAAAATGTATAAAAGCAGTTGGCAGAACATGTGGTATTAGAATATAAATTATTATTTTCCTTGAGCAAAATGTGTAGTTTAAACATCTGTTAGCCTTGCAGTCCTGGTCAAGTTGACCTCCGTCAAGCACTATACAAAGTGCTTCATTTCTTCAGTTACTTGAGCAGGCTGTCCAGCAAATATCAGTGGGAGAAGGGGAAAAAGGTAGCTTATGAAGGTATGCCCCTCATGTGACAGTCTAATGCGTCTGGGACATCACTATTCATTAATAGATACTTAGAATTATGGAGAAGTCAGGTACTACAGTTTACTGCAGAAAATGAAACTTGACTTTACAAGGTCTCTTGTTGTAGCTGGACTCTGTACCTTCAGCTGACTTTTCTCTCCATCAATGTTCCCTCTAATCTTTTTCATCCATGTAGAGAATGTTTTATGTGCACTGAGGCATGTACAAATGTGCTCCACTAGTAGAAACCAAAAAACCTAGTTGTGGACATTCTGCTAGTTTGCAGGGAATGCTGCTCTCCATTGCTAACACCTAGGTAGACTTGGCAGGGTTTCCTTTAAGTAGTAAATGTTGGTAATGTGGATTTCAGCTTACAGGCTGAAATTGACGAAAAATTGCTCAGTAATAGTGGGAGTGCAGCCTTCCCTTCCAGACTCCCCTTGCATCTATAGGGATGGGATGTCGCTGACCCTGCAGCAGTGCAGAGAACCCTCATGGACCTGCCCCCCCTCAGCTGTGACAGTAGGCTGCACTTATCAATCAGATCAAGGAAGCCTAGCACCCCAGAGCTAGGGGGCTCATCTTTGTCCTTGCAGTCCTGGTCGGGGAATTGCATTCTGTCTTGTCTCCATAAGTCATGTTTCCTCATGCATCCTTGCACCCACAGAGCTTGGGTGGCACAGGCACACAGCTGTGTTGGGAAATATTTCCTGCTTCACTCTTGTGGCCCTGCTCACTCACTTAGTAGCCGGGCGTGTGGGAGCCATCTCTGGGCAGGAACTGTTCAGCAGCATCCCACAAATGTGGGCTTGCCCTCCCAGCTGGTGGGGACACTCTGCTCTCTTAATTTTCAGCAACTGTAAAAACTGTTAGAAATAAAAACAATTCCTAAGTGAAGATCAGTATTAATCATTCCTGATTGTAGGAACCACTATTTCCAGTAATGCTCACTTGGGGCTTGTTCTTTTGAGGTGCCCTAAAACCCATGGTTCCCAGTGAAGATAATAAGTACTGAATGCGGAAAACCAGTTGTTGTTGTAACTGAGTAGCCGCTAAATTTTTTAGCAGTTATACACTGGCTTCCTGGGAGTGGGGGCCATCAGCCAGTGTGCTCCCAGCTGCTGGCCCCACTACTGGGGAGCCAGCTGCCACTCTGAGTTGCAAACTCTTACAGTCAGCAGTGCAGGGCAGCAGCTGGCTCCCCAGGAGCTGATGTATGCTGGGAGTCAGCTCTGTGGGTGTACTGGCTCCAGCCTGTTGCCCCATATTGTAATGTAAAAAATGTATTTAAAAATCTACTAGCTAGAGGAGTTGCTGTATTAAAGACAGACAAGCAATTTAGAAAAGAATGGTGAATTAGAGAAGCGACAACGGGGCGGGGGGGTCAAGGTATAGCCTCATTGTCAGAAGGTAATTCCCTTTTTCTGGAAGTAGTGAGAGTACTGGGATTTCTAGCAGCCCATTTTCCTGGGACTCTACTTGTGGGATCCATTTGTTCATGATGATTTCTGTCCACATGGCAACTATAAGGAGAATGCCTCTGTGCTCTTTTGTGCATATGCTTTTTCTCCCTCACCTATCTGTAGAACCCCTTGATTTTGGGGGCAAGGCTGTGAGATCTACAGTTCTACTGCTTTCCAACTGCCTAGCAGTTACACGGAAAGCAGTTTTTGCGTCTTCCTGTCTGCTAGCTAGTGTGCGTGGTTTTTTGGATGAGGTGAGAATAATTGAGGCCCTCCTTCTCTCCATCTATCAGTCAGCCTTAGCTTTTGGGGGTCTTCTTTCCAGTGACTTTCTTCAGCTGCTCACATGTTTTCCCAAGAAGAAGTATGAAATGAAATATTAAACTGATCACAAATGTCATTTCAATTTCACTCTTTTAATGTTTGGAAAAGTTATTAATAGTCTTGGCAGAATTTGTATATTTTAAAATAATTTTACTGAATATTTTAAAGCATTTTTTATCAATTTGAAATTTCAGTTAACTGAAATTATAGAGGCATCAGACAATGGAAAGGTCAGGCAATTGAATGACAATAGATGTTAAGAGTCAAAATTAAAGCTCTATAACCACTAAAACACAAATTGTATATTTTTTGACATGTATTATTGATGAGTCAATATCCTTAAGCTCAAATAGCAGTTTTCATTCTTTGTCTATCTGTAAACTTCAATTATTATCAATGGAGATATTTTCTTTTCCATGTATATGGCAAAATCATCTGCTGACACTCATTGATAAAAATCTCATCTTCCCCAGCCTAGTTAGAAATCTCAGGAGCTACCTGCATACTCAGAAGCACAACACTGCAAAAGTTTCTATAAATTCATAAATGTTAAGGTCAGAAAGAACCATTGCGATTATCTATATAACATATGGCATATTGGACTGTCTCTAGTAATGTTTGCATCAAGTTCCATAACTTTTGACTCAACAAGAGCATATTTTTAGGAAGACAATCACTCTTCATTTAGGGATTTTAAGTGATAGAAAATCCACCACATACTTAAGCAAGTTGTTCCAATGGCTGATTGCTTTAATTTGTTAAAATTTTCCTCATTTGTAGTTTGAATTGGTCTAGCTTCAAATTCCAGCCACTGAATCTTGTTATGCCTCTTTGTGCTAGATTAAAGAGGCCCTGTGATAATTGAAGTCTTTTCACCATGTAGTACTTACTGCCATGATCGAGTCACTCTTAACCTTTTCTAAGATGAACTAAATAGAGCTTCTTTTGTCTCGCACTGTAAGGCAAGTTTTTCAGACATCAAATCATTCTTATAACTCTTTTCCTAACCCTTATCGCTTTTCTTCATTATTTTTTAAATAGTGGATACCAGAACTGGATACAGTAATCCAATAATGGCCTCATTATAGTGATAACATCACCTGCTTGCTCAATATTTTCTAGCCTAAACATCCCAAGATCACGTTGGCTCTGAGCTATCACATTGCACTGGAAAATTATGTTCAGTTGGTATCCATCATGATCCCAAAATTATTTTTAGACTAATTTCTAGGAGAGCCCCCTATTCTGTAAATGTTCCCTATGTTCTGTTTCTGTTATATGCTACTAAATAATAGAGTAGCACTCAAAAGACCCAGTTGGAGTGGGGCTCCTTTATGATGGATGCTACACAAACACAGAAAAAGGCAATTCCTGCCCTGATGGCTTGCAGATGAAAGACACAAACAAAAAAGAATAGTGGCTGTAAACGCATCCAGGGAAATAAATATATCCTAGCAATATTACATGGAGTGTAGTTTTATTTTAAAATAAAATAAAATAACTGGGTTTAGGGGTAGGGAATAGGAAAAGGAAAAAAGGGAAAGAGGAGAATCACATGTCACTTGCCAAACCATGATTAACAAGATACCTCTTGTAGGTATCATTGCAGTGGTGAACCGTAAGGCGGGATTTGAAAGAGGATAAATAATGGCTGTTAGAATTTTAGTAGGGAGTTTTCCCCATGAATGAGAAAAAAGAGGTGTTTAACAGAGAAGCTTACTGATAGGTACTAAAGGCTGGGAATGCTAGCCCAAAAAAGGGCCTGGGTATGTTGCAGGAAGAGGCTACTCTGGCCGCCTGGAAGCAGCTCTTGTCTGTGAGCAGAAATGGAAGGCTGGAGCAGCCCCTGCCTATGGTGAGGCTGCTGCTCCAGTCCACCCCCATTTAACTGGTTAATCATCAGGTTTAACCAGTTAACAAATGGGGTTTCATATCCCTAATTAATACTAGTTACAGCATTAGCTTTTTTACAGTTCTCTACAGTTTTTTCCAGTATTACAAGGTCTATTAAATATCTGGAGTTGCGGATTTAAAAATATATATTACTGTTGTAGAAGCTATGTAACTTGGTCATTTGCAGTGTTATAACAGTGTTGGTTCTGTGATATTAGAGAGAGAAAGTGGGAGAGGTAATATCTTTTCTTGGATCAACTACTTTTCATGAGAGACACAAGCTCTCTATCTACACAGAGCTTCTCTTCAGGTTTTTGTTACTTTTCCATTGTTTGTTTGATGGAATACAAAATACTTAATATGACATGTATGTATAAGCCTTCATGTAATACAGTATTTATCACTCTTGCCTTTTCTTCATTGTTGACAATTCTGAAATCTCTGTCTAGTAATGGACCTATACGGATGTTAGGACTCCTTTTTGTTTTTGATATTTAAAAAAACAAAATCACAGCTTCTCCTTCATGATACTACTGGCCAGGGATTTTTCACTGATACCTTTAATCTTCCCTTTTATTAATTGCATTTTTGTTATTATTAATCTGCCAATGTTAACCTTTATATTGCAAAGGCCACAATTAGGTTAAGCCAAGTTATACTAGGAGTGGAACAGAAGTAATAAATGAGTGTCTGTGCCTCAAAGAGCTTATGTTTTGTTTTTTAGACTGTAAGTTTGATAGGACAAGTGGTCTTCATTGGGGGATTCAGAAGAGACACTGTAATAATTAAGATGTATGCAATTCTTAGCCAGTTAGTAGCCGCGATCACAACTTGTCACCTGCCTGTCCTTTACCAGGTTGTAGTTTTATGTGTGCATTCCTGTAGAGGTGAGTTTTGAGGATGAATCTGAAAGAGGAAAGGTGATAGCTTTACAGATTTTGATTGGGAACTTCTCTGGAAGGTGATTAGAAAGCATTAAAGTGCTTGTTGAAGAAATAGGTTATGGTGGTTGGCGTCATCATTAGAACAGAAAAAGTGGGATTCAGCCTGATGAGAGGAAAATTGTGGAGGACTTTGAAAGTAAGGGTGAGGAATTTTGTGTGTGATGCTGTTGAAGTGGTGGAGCCTTTGGAGAGATGTCAAGAGTGGACATTGATTGATATAGATGGAAACCAAGAGTTGGGAAGATGATTGTAGTGGAAGCACTTGAAATAGATTTTCAGATTGCAGTACTGGAGGTAGCAGAGGAAAAAGTTCAGGTCTTGGAGATTTTCAGGAAGAAATGGTAAGATTTAAACATGAAATGGATGTGGGGATGTCAATGACTGGTCAGTAAGCATAACCCCGCTGCGGCTCTTATCAACTAGTCGATGGAAATTCCATCAATTAGTTGATTAAACACCATTTAACATTCCTACCTGGATGTATGCGTCACTGGAGAGGTGCAAATCAAAGATGAAACCAAAATTATGGCCTAAGTTGACAAGTAAAATGGTGCTTCTGATAGGTTGGATCACAGAAGTCATCTGGTGTGCTGATCATGCCACTGAGCCTGCTTAGCTGCCCTCTGGGGTACCTATCACCCTGTCCTGCTAGGCCAGAAGCTCTGGTCTCTCCCAGCCAAGACACAGAGTTGGGGTAACAGTCCTTAAAGAGAGCAACACAGACACTGAACTAGCTGAGCTCTGGAAAGGCTCAGCTATAGGGCCTTGATAGCATCCAGGAACACAACCCTCAAAAGTGACCAAACCCCCAAATCCATCTTACTCTGTATAAAAGTCTTACACAGAGAAAGCTCGTAAGTCTCACTCTCTTTATTGATGAGAGATATGCACAGCTATGACTCCCCCCTCAGGTAACAATTATTTACACTTGGCTTGATGATAAAAAGTCTTTTTCTTAAGTATAAAAGGTAGGATTTCAGTGATTGCAAGTTAAAACAGAAGAGATCAAAGCAACTTACTAAGCCAAAATAAACCAAACATGCCAATTAAGCCTAATACACGTAAGGCCAGGTCTACACTAGACTGGAGGGTCAGCTTAAGGTATGTAACTCCAGCTACGTAGAATACGTAGCTAGAGTCGGTTTACCTTAAGCCGAGCTTGGCACTGTCTCTACTGCGGGAGGGCAACAGGAGCAAATGCTTCTGTCAGCTTTCCTTATTTCTCGCAACAGCGAGGAGTACAGATGCCTGCTGGAGCTGCTCTCAGCATTCAATTTACAGGTCTATATTAGACCTGCTAAATTGAACACCAAAATGTCTGTCTCTAGCTCAGCAAGTGAAGACATGCACTAAGAAACTTGTGACATGCAAATTCTTACCCTAACAGCAGTTCTAATAATCTTTTTCACAAGCCAGGCAGCCTTCTGGCTTGGGCCCGCTCCTCTCCCCATTCAATCTTAGATGCTTCCAGGAGGCATCTTGGATGGTAAGTGGGGATCTACTGATGTCCACCCCCCCCCGCCCGTTGTTTGTTTTTCCCACCTTTACATCCCCTTTGCTTAACCCTGGAATTCTTTGTGTTCAGTTCACACTTTTCTCATCTTGTGTGGAAAAATAAAAGATCCAAAATGGGATCCAGCAGCAGGTGGCTGGACCATGTGTTTTATAGCACCAACCACCGTTTGGGCTTACAGGAAAAACAAAGCCATTTACAGATGGTTGGTTTGAGTACCGAGCTATGATGTTTCCAGAGTATCACTAATGGCCCTCATTAGAACATCTAGATTTATAAACAGATTCACACTTCATATTTCTAACTTCTCATACAAGAATGATACATGCACAGAAATAGAACATGCACATTCAACAGATGGTAACTTCTAAAATGTTACATGGTGTATTTTGCTCAAAGTATCTTCAAGTTATGCTTATTCATATTAATAAGCCAATTTTCTTAAAATATTTGGGGCATGACTGTGGTGATGTCCACCATGACTGATAAAGGTAGTCGTGGAGGACTTTGAGGGAAAAGTCAGGGGCTCAGTGCTGGTGGTTGCATGTAAGTGCTAGACACCATGAGAAGACTTAGTTTGGATGGAGAGAAATTAGTGTAAAAGTGTTTCCCAATTTTATTTGGCCATGGAACCCCTAGGGTTGCCTTAAAAAAAGAAAAAGCCCCCCTGCCGTGTTTCGTCAAGCCAAAAACAAAAAAACCCCCACCAAACAAAACACTCCCCCCTCCCCTCAGGCACCTCGATTCCCGGTGCTTTATGGAACCCCAGAGGGGCGAGGAAGTGCCAGCTCTTTGCAGAACCCTGAGGGGAGCACTAATTAGGAAACACTGGTGTAAAGGTATCAGTCAATGCCATGTATGTGGATGAGGTCACCCAGAGATAGGGTATATAGAGCAAGACTGGGCTGTAGCCCTCAGGCTGGATCCGGCCTGCCTAACGCTTTATCTGGCCAGCATACTGCATATGGCACTTTCTATTTATATCTTGCTGCCTGTGCCACTAAATTTCCAGCTGGTGGCTCAGGCAGCAGGATTCTGTTTAAATGGTTCACAGCTCTGAGTTGTGGCGCTACCTTGGCAGGGGCTGGATCTGCCAGTCTTTTAAATAGCCATAGCAACCCCAGGTGGCTGCCAGGCAGTGTGGTAGCAGTGGGGCAAGGAGCCTGTGCTGTGACTTTAATTCAAAGTCTCTGGCCCCAGACGACAATTGGGGGAGGCTAGTCCCAGGGCTCTGCCTTTCTGCCCCACCCCTTCTGGAGCAGGCCCGTGACCACATACCAAAAATCATTATGGCCCCCCTACAAAAATTATTGCCCACCCCTGGTATAGAGATACAATAAGAGAGGGAAGCTGAGACATTGCTATCAGCTTCCCTGTTCTCCACTTGTTGTTTGCATTTTTAATGTTAATTTTTCAAGTCTAAGGGCTAAACAAGCCCTACAGAGGGAGTGGAGTAAGGCAGCAAAATGCTGAAATTTTGATGGGTAAATAAAATTCTCCTTCACTTAGTTTTTCCTAGTTTCTTTATTTTAAATTGGTGTTTGGGTTTGGTAGTGTTTGTGTATTTAAAATAAAGCTAGGGTTTTGGGTTTTTTTAGATTCCAAAACATTTTACCTTTTAGATGAGAGGTATGGTCTTTAACAATCCATTTCACTTTTCACAAAAATAGAGATGTAATTCAGGTATTTACATTGTGGATGCCTAAAATAAACAACGAGTACAGTGGCATTGTGGAGACTACAAAAATATATAGTATAATGACCTTTCAGATATAACATTCTTGTTATAATATAATGTTCTTCTGTGCTGTTAAACAGTTTTTGTGTTTCATATGGAAGGATGCTGCATTATAGTGGTGGATGAAATGATCATGTATTTATATATCATCTGATGTTTGTGAAGAGAGTTAAGGAGCTATTTAAATATAACATTGTAGTGGAGGTAGTTTCTTCTTAGATACACTTGGACAAGAATAAGGGTTCATCAACTTCTTCTCTTTTACTGACTACTTTGTAAGAGAGATCCACCCATGGATACATCCACTCTAAAAATATCAAATCTTTGCATTGCTTGGGAAATATTGTTCTACAGATGGGGAGTGGTGACACAGGAAAATCAAGTGATTTGACCAAGATCATTCAGGGAATCTTTGGCAGGGATGGGAACTGAAGCTAGATTTTCTAACTATAAGATAATTTCTCTTGTATTAACATAATGTATTTCTCTTGTATTAGCATAATGTAATGTATGTAGAAGAAGAGACTATCACTGCTTTTCAGAGAGAATGCATTGACACACAAACACAAGTATTTGTTTTGCAAGTACTGATAAATTACACTTAAAAACCAACAAATGCTACTCTTAAGTTGCATGGCCTGCAACAGTGGAATAATCCATTATTTCCAGCAATTGTCTGTTTGCTAATTATTTGTCTGGGATGTTCCTATTAGATAGGTAGAAGCTGTCAATCAAGGCTCAAGAGAAGGAGAAACTAAACCTAATAATCCTGTGGCTAGGGATGTGGCTTGCAGAAAAGATTTTGGTGGGGGCACTTGAAGTTTTGGCTGCCTTTTGTAAGTGTATGTGGTCTATCTGATGCTTATTTGAAGGGGGACGAATTTAGTACAGGTTCTTACCTGCTTTATGCCGTCTTTCATTGGAGCAACTTCTTCTGAAGATCATGAAAATGGTGAAGTTAAGAAAGGATTAGTACATCCTGTCAGTTGGACAACTGCTCCATCATGTTGCAGCCTTGCATTGAAGGGACATTGTCTTTTTTGCTCCCAGTCCCCTGCAGAGCAAAAAGGTTTGTCGGATTCAGGCGAGGACCCACAGGGAGAGGCTGAGTCCCCCCACGGTGGTATGGGTCACACAGAATCAGCTGGTGAGCGCGACTTTGAGCTTCCTGCTCCCGCTGTTGCCTCAGTCAGTACTACTCTGATTCCTGCTTCTGAAGTCCAGCTTGCTCCTATTCAACAAGAACTGGCAGGGGTAAGTGCGAACCTACCAAGTACTTCTGCTGCTGATGGGATTTAATTTTTTTTTAATTCTGTCCATTCCCCTAAAGCGGTTAAGTGATGCTATTAACTCTCATTGTTAATAATTTTCCCGAATCCTGTATTACTCCTCCTAAGCCAATAGTTCAGTTGGTAGGAAAAGAAGATCTTCTGTAATGGGACCCTTGTAATGAGGAGAGTTTTGAAAGACTTGTCCTTTATGTAAACTCTCTTCAAAGGGTAAAAAGAGATGCAGTGCTTCCAGGAACAAGAATTCTCCCAAGCCAGAGGAGAAGTGTGGGAGGAGAGGAAGGGAGCTCACAAGAATCAAAGTAAGATCATCCAATGAATCTTTCAAAAAAGAAGGGGATTTTTTTGACTCTAGGTCATAATCCTCCAATACAACAAAGCAAGAAGAGCTAAAGAGCTCTTGTTCCCCTGGATTCAAACAGGTGTGTGTCATTCTTCTGTTTTACCTTCTAAATTACATTATCTAGAAGAGAATTTCTTAATGCTGGCAGAAGAGTTAACAATGTGTGAAACTGCAGATAAGAAAAAAAAATCTTTGTAAATTCAGTTCTCAAAAGTACATAAAGTTGTGGCTATGTTGGCTAAAGACCATGATCCTAACAGAGGAGGAGAGAATATTTTCAGAAAGATCAAACGTACAGACTGGTGCTACCAGACGTTGAGTGAAAGCTAGTGTCGTGCTTTGAGACAAAAAAAACAGTACACCAGTCTGGACAAAACTGAAAGGTGTTTAATAAGAGAGATTCTCTCTCAAGCCTTTTAATGAGATTTTTAGAAGGGCTATTTGTTCCACTACAGTTGCTGAAGATTATTGGCTTAGACAATGAAAAGCTGATACCCAAATGAAATAGTTAGTATTTTCTAAATTGACCAGGAAAAAATTGTTTGGACACTCCTTCAAGAAAGTAAAGCCTAAAAAAAGAAAATGGCATTATCTGTCAAACTTGCTTGAATTTTAAAAATAACTTCAATTCTAACAGTCTTATTGTCAGGCCAGTTAACCCAGGGTTTGAATAGATTCTGTACATGCATAAACTGTAGTGGGAGTCAGCAAGTGGAAGAGATCATACAGGAGCTGGGTTTCGAAGCAGACTCTGACACCGAATAATCCTTTGTGATTATCCTCATAGCTTTAAAAGAACTCTCAGGAGAATGGGAGCACTTTTATAGGAGGAAAATGAGATTCAGCAATGGCCAGTTATTAGAAACTACTACCATGAGTAATCAAATTCTCCCAGGATTCCTCTTGATTCCTAGAACAAGATACAATGCAGAATTCGTAGCTTTTTTCCTGTGCATCTTCTGAGTGCTGATATCACTAAATTCCTGGTTCCATCATAGGCTTTCAGAACATGATTTATCATTCATGTCCCCAATAAGGCTGGTAAAGTAAGGCCAATTCTAGACCTGGAGGAGTTGTAAGTGATGTTGATCTGGCAGTGCACCTAGCACTGTTACCACCTGTAGAGACAAACATGGGCTAGATTCCCTGTTTGTCAAAATGACCCTTGGTACTATGGAGATGGAGGGCTCTGAGAGCTGCTTACAGTTCTTTGATTCTCAGCTAGTTGTCTGGCCTAGATAAGTATGCAGCAGGGTCTTCTCTAAGTGCACCAGCTTGCCAGAGTCATGCATGTTTAGGTCTCTTCTCCTTCCTACCTGCTGCACTTGAGGCTGGTTACATTAATGTATGTAAACAAATACTGAATGTAAGTACACAGTGGACAAAGAAGAAATGACTGAGTGTGCCTTGAAGAGAATCAGCTGTCTCTTCAGGCCATGCATGTTTTACAGAAGAAAGACACTTAGATGAATTGAGTGGAAGGATGATACAGGACTTAATGGCATCTGCATAGCAGGGATGTAAATGGTTAGCTGGTAAGCATCACTGGGCAATGCTACTGGTTATGGTTAACTGGGGGTGGAGGTGTGTTTGTGCATGTGCACTTCAACCTGGCCGCTTACCGGTTATGGTTAACTGGGGGAGGGGGCTCCAGCCCGCCTGCCCCCTGTTTAAACTGTTAACTGGTTAAACGACTGATTAAATGGGATTTTTCATTCCTACTGCATAGGGAAATATTAATGAATACCATTTTGTTTGACATACCACAAATGATCTCTGAAATGAACTAATCAGTGTTCTCCATTGGGGAAAAAATTGAAGTGCTTTGTGTAGATGCTATTTTATGATGGGCTGCTGTATCTCCTTTCTTCTAATTTCAAAGATGGGCATGAAGAGACTTTTGAGCCACCATAGTGGTTCCTCAGTATTGTTTTGATGTTTGTATGTTACTATAAATGTTCATTGCAGTTTGCAAAGTGCAGAATAGGATGCAGTCCCTAAAAGCATAGTCTCTAGGGTCTTAAAAAAAATCCTTTCGCCCACTTCTCACTGCTGAATGAGAAGCCCAGTTTCTCTTTTTGAAGCATTTCAGGTTACTGTGTATAAGGGGTGGCAGAATTCTTATGCTTATGAAGATAACATTACAGATGTTAAATGTATATTAATTAGGGATGTAAAAAGTCGTTTAAAACAGTAATGGTGTAACCACTGAAAATCTTAGCAGTTATACGGTTACAGATGCTGTGGGCTCTTCAGTATAAAACTTATTTAAGCTTTATACTGCAGAGCCTTCAGTGAAGTCTCCCTGGGAGCTGGGAAGGCAGAGGCTGCTGGCTCTGCTCTGGTAGCTGCCTCTCCGGCAGCCAGGTGAGTTTAACCAATAACATTGAGCTTCAGCTTATCAGTTAATCGGTTAAACTCTAACATCCTTAATATTCATGTTGTGTTGTCGTCCTGAGTCTGTAAATATGCGACAGCTCAGTGCCCCTGCTGGTACTTTTGTTTACCAATCAGTAGCAAAGCAAAATTAAGATTCTAGGGAGCTTTAGTACTGCTGTTCAGAACAATGTGGAACTGTCAAACTTGTCAGTGTGGTGCTTCTGTTTGGGAAAATATTTGGAAGGTTGTGGGAGAGGCTAAAGTAGTAGCGAGACGCAGTAGCCAGGATGCTGTGAAGGAGGAGAGGAAATTTTTGCTCCTTGCAGAGCGTTTCAAAGATGAAAAAGGCTTTTAGGTGTTCTGTCTGTGTCCTTTGAAGTACCAGGACCTGGAAAACTGTATCTTGATCCCCTTGTGGTCTGCAATTCTGTAGGTGTAATATTTGCTGTGGGATTCACCCCTTGCCACAGAATTACTCTTAAGTATCCTAAACTTCAAAAGGCTAATGAAACTGTGTAAACCAGGGAAGTGCTTTTTCTGAGTTTTTAGGTAGCCTAAGACTACAGAGAGCTGTGAATTTTGCTAATTATATCACTAGAGTGAAAGATCTACAAACTAAAGGTTGGAGAAGCGGCGAGGGGTCCTGTGGCACCTTATAGACTAACCGAAGTGTTTGGAGCATAAGCTTTCGTGGGCAAAGACCCACTTCGTCAGATGCATGTAGTGGAAATTTCCACTATTTATACCTGCCTCTGGAAATTTCCACTACATGCATCTGACGAAGTGGGTCTTTGCCCACGAAAGCTTATGCTCCAAACACTTCGGTTAGTCTATAAGGTGCCACAGGACCCCTCGCCGCTTCTCCAGATTCAGACTAACACGGCTACCTCTCTGATACTTGAAACTAAAGGTTGCAATTGAAATGTCAGTTCTGATAACTGTATCACATAATGGTAGCCAGACATCCAGCTAATTCCACTTGCCCTCAGACTGCTTCCCATGCCTCCAAAAGTGGCAACTGTCCCTATCCACTTGCTAAACACTACAGCTTCTCCTTACAGTTCTGCAGCGTTGATGTCTTGTCAGTACAGAAATATGAGATATTGGAAACTTGAATGTGTGGAGAATGTAAAACAGAATTTAACATCAAAATAAACAACATTTGGATACTGTTGCATAGACTATTTTTTCATACTTAATTTTAAAATGCTTATTCTTTAACTAGCTGGAGTTACCCGGCGTTGCTCGGGAAACCGAAGGAATAAAATGTAGAAAAACAGTAGTCCATTATCTTTTTTTGAATGGTAGAAAAGTTGCACTGATTTCTATAGGGATTAAAATATAGGTCCGTGTCATCCCCAGGTGGAGGGGAGGCTACACGCAGGAGGGGCGCCCCAGCTCACGCCCGGGGCTGCAGGTGCCGCGGGGGCCAGGGCGGGTGCCTGAGCTGTTGTGCGTGTGGGGGTCAGGGCACTACGTGCCAGGGTGTGTGTGTGGGAAGCAGGGTCGCTTATGTAACCTCGCGGGCAGGAGAGGTGAGTCCTGGACGGCGCTGAGGGCTGCAGTTGGCGGGCACGGGACCTAGGGTGGGAGGGGCAGCCCCTGCAGCGCAGCGTGGCGGGTTACTTTTTGATTTTTTTACAGCTTGAGCTCGGGCCTGATTGGGTCCAAAAGTACTTTTAAAACCTTCTCCTGGATGAAAGGTTATCCCATGCAAAGTTTGGTTGCAGTAGCTCTTATAGTGTCCAAGTTATTAGCACACAGACTTGCAAACATTCTCCTTTATATATTAGATTTAAATGAAGCTGAGACGTACTTGAGTTTCAGCTTGCCATAGAGTACATGGATTATATACAATTACCTGGCTAGTCAAGTGAGTTTCCTGAGTACCTTGACCTCCTCAATTGTATCGTGCTGTATTTGACAAAAGTAGGAAATGGCTTCTCAGCTGTATTCTGAAAATTGGATTCGCTTCAAGCACCATTTCTGGGGGAGAGAGAATCTGATCTTAGAATGATGTAAAAGCAGTTTAAAAGGTATCTTGATTGATGTGCATGGGGAAAATATTTCTGATGTAAGAGGGCTCTTTAAATCTAGCAGAGAAAAATGCATCATGATATCCAGTTGTTAGAAGCTGAAAGTAGACACATTTACACTAGAAATAAGATGTTAATTACCATCATTGTTGAAAATTTATCATGAAAACAACTTACCCAGGGACCTGGTGGCCTCTCCATCATTTAGTCTTTTTAAGACTGGATGTCTTCCATACAAGAGAAGTTTTGGACTTGATGTAAAAAATGACCGAATGACATTTGATGGCTTATGCTATGCAGGAAATCGGGTTACAGGATTGTAATCGTTCCTTCTGGACTTATTCCGTGGAAGACTCTGATTCCCAAGTTGTAGAAATTCAGTGGGTCTAAGTATTGGCACGTGTAGAGCAGAAGTGTTAGTAATGATGATGTTATTACATGGAAACAGTTCCCTTTAAATAAACATTATGTTAATGTTGAAAAGTCAAGCACACAAAAGCTGAGAGATGCCAGAATTAGTGGCCTGAACTATCTTAATTTGTCCTTTTTTGCATATTCATTTTGAGTCTTTAATTTCATGATGATATACTATCTAATTTCCCTCCCTGATCTCTCTGACCTGACTGGTTGCAGACTCTCCTCCATAGGCTTCTGAACAGTCTTTCCTCCTCTCCTTGATCAAGTCTTGCCCACTTTTCCCTGTGACCCCTTGTCAGATGTCTCCTCTTTCCCTCAAACTTGTTTCCTTAGGGGTCTCCCCCTGCCAATTTGCCTCAGCAGGTCCCAGACCTAGTCTACTTGCAAAGCCAGTCCCAGTTTCTGCCACCTGCTAGCATTCAGTTCCAGTCCCCATCTTTGCAGGCTCTGTGTTCCAGTCTGTTTCCCCAGTCCTCCTCTATAATGCCTTAGGTCCAGCTGTTATCCCTTCTGCAGTCAAATCATATGTCTTCCATTTCCCTACTGACTGGTTCTTTGCTTTTAGTTCTGGTGCCCCATTCCATAGCAGTCATTACAGGGAAATCCAGCTTCACCCCTGTTGCCCAGGGCTGGAGGATACTCAGGTACTTTGTGGGGATGGAGTATGTATTATCCAGTCAGCATTCAGAGCTGTGGAAGGCTCAGACATGCACAGTGAGGAAAGACACTCTGGTGATTTTAGCTGTTAGGCTCTGGCCAGTCTCCACTGAGCGTGTGCAAGCTGGGATTTTTGAAAAAAAATGGGTGAATTTTCACGGGAGTGGCAAAAGCCACATTACTGACACACAGCTCAACAATTTCAAGTTCTTGTTCCAAAGCATGAGGGCCCTAGCTTTTTTCCAGAGAAAGGGTGACCAGGAACTTGACAGTGGAAAGTCACTTTTCTCTCGTCTTAGTCTTAGAAATGGCTGTTTTGATTGAAACTTAGTAGAACAATTCAGCCTGAGGTATCACTGAAAATTTCATCCCAAATAGTTATAGGCAAGTCTTATAATGGGAAGTGTCATGCAACTTTGGTAGGCAGTGCCATCAGCCCTGACTGTAATAGTTAAATGATTTCAAACTGCTTAAGAAGGTTCTTTGTGAGGATCATTTCATCCACCACTAAAATGCAATAATTGTTCAACAGTGCACACCAACATTGCTCAACTGTTAGGGTCAAGAAGGGAGTATGCTTCCTGCAGCTAGAACTTTAGAGGGAATTTTCAAGTAGACTGAATTGAATTACCCAATTTTAATTTTTTTAATGCTTACTCTTTCCTCAACTTTGTTTTATTCTTAATGATATCTTAATTGTTGGAGTTAATGGAAATTGCTGATATTTAACAAATAGTTTTGCTAACATAAAATACAGCTTGAAAGTTTTTTTTTAGTCTGGAATTATTGGTGGTTGGTGCTTTCCTGTCTGAGCCCTGATTGACAGCTTTGAACTATCTTTGGATTCTGGTGCGGGGGAGAAACCCAGACATTCTTTTTAGCGGGCATGCTAAGTAGGAAAAAAAAATAGGGCATGAGATATTTCCTTATTCTGTTGCTTGCAACCATTGTCTTTTTAAATGACATTGACAGCATCAGCAGCCTCTAGCAAATTTGGCATCCATGCTTTTTTTCTTCCCTTAATATGCAAAGCTTTCTGTTTAAGATATGTAGAACTTAATCTGAGCTAGTGGATATATAGCTCTTTCCTTTGCATATGTCTGATGAGTAGGGCTCTACCATATTCACGGTCCATTTTGATCAGTTTCATGACCAGAGGGTTTTAATATTGGTCAGTTTCAAGTTTTCAGATGGGTACACCTAAAATTTCAGTGTTGTGACTGGGGGGGTTCCCCCCAAAAGATACTTGGAGGTGGGTATGATTCACACCCCCCTCCCCCCGAGCACCCATGCAAAGGAAAGCTAAATCCTTTCCCTCCCCAGTCTGTTGGGGATTTTCAGCTAGGGTCCACCAGTTGCAGTGCTCCCAGAAGCACGGGAGAGATCAGATTTCACGGGGAATGGCTTATTTGTTGGCCTGTAATATGTTTTCACAGTTGTGATATTGGTAGGGTCCTACTGATGAGGAGTCCTAGTATTGATGTGCTTCACCCTCAGAATGTAGCAGTTCATTGTTCTGTTAATGCTTGCTTGCAAAAACCTACTTAACTCACAAACAGCAAGGACTGCAATGAGTACATATGGTCATTCAAGACGACAAAACATTTGGACTGCGCCACATTGTGTTTTTTTGATCTCTCATATGCAAACAGCTATTCAAACTACAATATCTATATCATTTTCATTGGAACAATATGTTAGTAAGGAAATTATCCTGGAACCTTGGAAATTTGTGGAAGAATTCCCATTAATTAAAAAGGACATTTTGTCAACCTGCTTATATGTTGGTTTGTGATGGCATGATTATAAAACCTATGTTAAACATTCTCTCCTTTTGTTGTATTAAAGATTCCCACAAATGGGAAATTCTTTAAATCATTGGTGATAAAGGAAAAATAGAAAAAGTGTCACATGCACATACACTAAAAGAGCATTTCCTAATTTCTTTCATAAAAGATGTGTGTTGGAAGAGACTTTAGGAGGTCATCTAATCCAAACCCTCCTCATCCCCAGCTTGAAGCAGGACCACCCACCTTTATCATCCCAGCCAGAGCTTTGTTATGTTGGAGCCTTAAAACCCCATAAGAATGGAGATTTTGTGACCAAACTATATAACCTATTCCAGTTCTTCACCACCCTCCGAGTGAAAGCAGTATTTCCTAATATCCAACCTAGACCTTTTCTACAGCAATTTGAGACCACTGCTCCTTTTTCTGTTATCTGCCACCATTGAAAATAGCCTAGCTCCATCCTCTCTGGAACCCTTCCTTCAAGTATTTGACGGCTGCTGTCAAATATTCTACTCCCAATCTTCTCTTTCTGCAAACTAAATAAGACGAGTTCCATCAGCGTCTCCTCATAAGTCCCATACTCCAGCCTCCTAATAATTTTTATTACCCAATAATGACTTCTCTTGATTTACTGGCAATACTCCTACTAATGCAGCTGAACATGCTGTTAAGTTCTTGGCAACAAGGATGCACTGTTGACGACTCTCCAGCTTCACTTGACCTTGCTGAGCCTCATTACATTTCTTTTGGCCCAGTCCTCCAATTTGTCTAGATCACTCTGACCCGGGGGGAGTATGGAGGAGTCTTCATCGCCTTCTCTGGCTTGACATGAGTTCTGGCTAAGAAGCAGGGCCCTGTTAAGTCTGGTGCTAGCAAGCATGCAGGTGGGCCTCAGGCTGAAGCAAGTATGTGGAAATATAGCCTTTTGCCCTCAGTCATTGGGTAAAGCAGGGCTACTCAACTTTGGAAGCCCCGGGCCACAATGATACTCACAGCACATGCCGAGGGCCGCAACTTAATTGTGGTTGCATATACATGCAAATATATATATATTATATATATATAAAATATGCAAATAGCTTATTTCACACTGATTGGTATGAATACAAAGATTAAGGCAAGACTATACAACACACAGGCCATTTTAAGTCAGTTCTGCTGATGTTAATAAAATGCAATGTTTACCCGATTTCCACCCGACAGTACTTTAAATGAGCAATGAGAGTCCAGGAATTTAACTATTAATACGCATATCAACAGAAGACCTTTATATTAACTACATTTTTGTTTTGGCTCCCACCCGTGGGCTGCAAACAAACTGGCTGCAGGCTGCATGCAACCCACGGACCGCGTGTTGAGTAGCCCTGGGGTAAAGGCTTGACCGTAAACTGCTTAAAGTGCTGAAACTGCTAAGTTCATGCCCTTGGTCATTGGGTGAGGTTACTAATAAGTTCCTTAAAGTGCTGAAATCACTTAAGTGTATACCATTAAAAACAAGCATGATCAAATTTTGCAGAATTATTATGATGTGGCTTATAAGAATAGGGGGTGACACAATGGGCACACCCTGTATTTTACAAAAGTGCTGTACGGAGATTGTTGGGGATCAAGGATGAACTGTAAGTGAATTAGGCTTGAATATTGTAATATAGCTAGTTTTGCACTAACTGCTTTGCATTATAGGTATCTTAGGCTAGTGCTTTAAAAAAATCTATAGTACATAAAACTATATTGCATAGTAATAAGTTAGCCTGTAATGAATCATAGGTGAAGCCTGTACTGTGATTTATGCTGTTTATCTGTCTTGCACTGCTTATGGGAATTGTATTGACCCTCTTACTTGCAAAGTTCTTTGGTTATTGTAATTGCTTGAATTTCAATAAAATAGGAAAGTGGTTAAATTCAAATCTCTCTTATTGGTCTGTTCTGCGCCTCTGAATCTAAAAACATACTGAAAGAACCATCACACAACAATCATCCCAGCCAGGGCTTTGTTATGTTGGAGCTTTAAAATCCTATATGAATGGAGATTCTGTGACCACCCTAAGTAACCCATTCCAGTGCTTCACCACCCTCTTAGTGAAGCAGTTTTTCCTAATATCCAACCTAGACCTTTTCTACAGCAACTTGAGACCACTGCTCCTTGTTCTGTCATCTGCCATCATTGAAAATAGCCTAGCTCCATCCTCTTTGGAACCCCTCCTTCAGGTATTTGAAGGCTGCTATCAAATACTCTACTCCCAATTTCTCTTTTTGCAAACTAAATAAGACGAGTTCCATCAGCTTCTCCTCATAAGTCCCGTACTCCAGCCTCCTAATAATTTTCATTACCCAATAATGACTTCTCTTGATCTACTGGCAGTACTCCTACTAATGCAGCTGAATATGCTGTTAAATTCTTGGCAACCAGGATGCACTTTTGACTCCTATCCAGCTTCTTGTCCACAGTAATCCTCCAGTCCTTTTCTTCAAAACTGCTGCTTAGCCAGCCCGTCCGTAGCCTGTGCATGGGATTCTCCTGTCGTTAGTTCAGGACTCTGCACTTGACCTTGCTGAGCTTCAATACATTTCTTTTAGCCCAATCCTCCAGTTGTCTAGGTCACTCGAACCCTATCCCTACCTTACAATTTATTGTCATCCACAAATGTGCTGAGGCTACAGTCCTACCCATCATTCAGGTAATTAATGAAAATGTTGCACAAAATTGGCTCCAGGACCGACCCTGGGGCACTCCACTTAATACCAGCTGCCAACTAGACATTGAGCAGTTGACCACTACCTGGTGAGCCATACCATCTAGCCAGCTTTCTGTCCACCTTATAGTTCATTCATCCAATCCATACTACTTTAACTTGCTGGCAAGAGTACTATGATAGACCATATTAAATGCCTTGCTCAAGTCAAGGTATGTCATACCCACCCACTTTCCCCATATCTGCACAGAGATCACTATCTCCTTATAGAAGGTGATCAGGTTGGTCAGACTTATCCTTGGTGAATCGATGTTGACCTTTCCCAATTACCTTCTTTTCTTCCGGGACAAATCCTTCATCTTGGCAGGGGATTAGGTTAGATAACCTTTGCAGTTCCATCTGACACTATGATTTTTTAACTCAGTTACACTTTTGACCATCAAAACATCCACTTGCTGTGTGTGTGTGTCGGTTTGAAGAGGCAATGTGTAATAAAATACTTCCTTATTTTGTTATAAATCTGTTGTCTATTAATTTCATTTATGTGAGTTCTTGTTCTTGTCTGATGTAATTTATCCCACTCCTTTTAATCTCTCTTCATATGGAAGCTGTTAATTTCCCTTTCCCATTTTTTATACCAATCTGTACTTTTTTTCCCCTAATTCTAATTTTTGCTTTCGAGTAGGGATGTAAAAACTCCTTAAAAAAATAGTAACTGTGTAAACAATTAAAATTAAATTGGTTGCATAGTTAAACGAGCCCTGTGGGCTCCTGGTGCTGCCAGCCCCGCAAGCCTTTGACCAGAACCAATAAGCATCAGCTGATCAGTTGACCCTTTAAACTCTTATATCCCTAGCTTTGAGATGGGCCAAACAGAACTCCATGAAGTATTCAAGATGTGCATGACGGGTTGGGTCACCGGGCCCCCTTAGGACTGTTATTTGATGTGCTGAATTACTACTGAACCCACTTCTTGCCCTCATGAGTGCCCCTCAACTCTGTCCTGCTGAGGCAGACCCGCAGGCCTCCTCCAGCAGTAACACAAAGATAGGGTTACATTGCAACAGTATAATACCGATGTTGCAATCAGCTCAGCTCTGGAAAGGCTCAGGTAAAGGGACTTGCCTAATCACCCAAATGCACAGCATCAATGGGACCTGAACAATGTTCCCTCTAATTTTTTCCATACATGCATGGAATAAATTTTATGTGCACCAATGATGTGCAAATGTGCACCAACAATAGAATTTAGGGATGTAAAATCCCAGTTAATCAGTTAAGTGGTTAAACGTTAGGTTGACCTAATGTTTAAATGAATAACCAAATAAAGTAGGATCTGGGCTGGGGACCGCTCCCGCCTGGCTGTGGCAGCCTGCAGCCTGTTGAGCTCCTTCTCCCAGCTCCTGTGGCAGGCAGGGTGCTGTTTCATCCCCCACTGGTTACTGGTTAACTGGACCAGTAAGGATCACCTGTTTAGGGTGATGCTTACTGATTAACCTTTCACATTCCTAAAAACACGTTAGGGTGTGGATGCTCTTCTAATCAGCTGGGTGGCATTTGAATCTCTTCTGGGCAGCTGCCCTAGGAGATGCATACCTGCTTGCCGCTCCACCCCCACAGATAACAGTTACTTACAAATGGTTTGTTAATGAACAAAAATAATTTTATTAAGTATAAAAGGTAGGATTAAGTGGCCGTAATAGATGGCAGACAGAACAAAGTAGGTTACTAAACAAAACAGAACATTCAAGTTAAGCTTAATACCCTAAGAAACTATAATATTTCACTTTCAGCGTTGTTTTAATAAGCTTCTTTCACAGACTAGAAAGCCTCCCTGACAATCAAGATTACCTCACTTCTCACACTTTAATAGGTTTTATATAAGGCAGGATTCCTTTGTGTTCAGTTTAAAACTTTTTTTCTTACTTTCAGTGGAAAAGTATCACATCCAAGATGGGTCCCAGCATCAGGTGACATGGCCACATATCTTGGTAGGACCAACCATAGTCCCTCCTCACGGATTTATTCACATAAATACCATAGTCCCTCCTCACGGTCTATTCACAGATCATTAAGTTTCTTGAGTACCTCTAATCACCCTCATGTAGCATAATTACATTAATAACTTAAGTTTATTCTAGGGATGTAATAGTATAGTCAATTAACTGATAAGCAAAACCTTATAGGTTAACACTACAGACTACATGCATTTCCCTTCCCTCACCCTTACCAGTACATTTTTTAGCAGGCTGGCCAGCAGCCCAGCTCAGTTCTGGCTCGCACCGGGTCCAGATCCTACTTCTGCTGCAGCTCTGTATTTAATGTGTATTAGGAGCCGGGGAGGCAGGCAGTCCAGCTCAGTTCCAGCTCATGCTAGGTCTGGGAGCTCTGACCTATCTTAAACAGGGGCAGCTGCCACCCCACACTGCTGCCTCTTTATCAGAGGCAGCAGCACTGGGCAATAGGCAGCTAGTCCATAAGGGGAGCTGGTTTTTAAACTAGCTCCCCTTGTGGACCAGCTCCTGCCTGACACTCTGCACTGCTGCTTCTGATACAGTGGCTGCCGGCTCCACCCCCAGGGAATATAAAACAGTTGACTAACCAATAAGAATCCATGAGGTTACTCAACTATTCCATTAAGTTATATTTAACGTCCCTAGTTTATACTGCATGTTCCTAACTTTGATCTACAAAGATGATACATTTATAAAAATGAGAAAATCATATTCAGTAGATGACTTTTCCAACGATGTCTTACATTGGGTATTTTGCATAAAGCATATTCCAGTTATATCATTCCTATTCATAAGCATATTTTCATAAAGCATATGGTATGGCCCTTCACAGTGTGGGTTCGCTATGGATTTATACAGTGTCATTGTGATATTTTCAGTCTTTATCCTTTGCTAATAGTTCCTAACCTAGGAATCTCTTTGCTTTTATGACTGCTAGTGCATATTGGACAGATGTTTTCAGGAAATTATTGGATTTTTTTCCATCCATGTGGGGAATAATTTTTATGTTCACTGAGGTATGTATGAATGTGCATCACCAATAGAAATACCAAGTTTAGCTGTGGGCGTTTTGCTAAATAGCTGGGCAGCATGTGAATTTTTCCTGAGCAGCCGCACAAGTGCACAGCTTACGTGGAATCCTGTCTACGATGTCTCTATGATATTTTTGGAGTGGGGAAACAATTTAGAGCCTATCGTTCTGCATGTATAGTTGGAATCCTGTTTTTCCATCATGCATTACTTTGCATTTATCAACAGTGAATTTCATCAGCCATTGTGTTGCCTATTCAGCCAGTTACGTGGAACTTTTGTGTAACTTTACAATCAGATTTGGATGTAACTATCTTGGAAACTTAGCCATCTCACTGTTTACCCCTTTTTCTAGATCATTTATGGATATGTGGAATAGCAGTAGTCACAGTACATGTACTCAGGGATTCCGCTATTTAGCTCACTCCATCATGAAAAATGACTTTATTCCTGTGCTGTTTCCCATTTTTTAATTAGTTACTGACCCACAAGAGCGCTTTCCCCCTTATCCCACGACTGCTTAGATTACTTAAGTGCCTTTGGTGAAGGACCTTGTCAAAGGTTTTCTGGAAGTACAAGCGCACTGTGTCCACTGGATCACCCTTTTCCATGGCCCTGTTGAAGAAAATTGTTGATGCCTATGACCCAACATAATTTGACTAGAGTGTGGGCGCTGGGCTGGGCTGAGGATGAGAGCTCTGGGGTATAGGAGGGGGCTCCAGCTTTGGGGATGTCAGGGCTGTGGCAGGAAGAGCTTACCGTGAGTGGCTGCAGGTCAGCAGTGTAATAGGGATGCTAAGGCAGCTTCCTGTCTCTCCTGGCATTGAAGACCATGCTGTGCCCCAGAAGCAGCCAGCAGCAGGTTCCCAGCCAGTGGGAGTGTGGAGCTAGTGCTCAGGGCAGGGGCAGTGCAATGTGCGCTCTGCCACTCACACCTAGGAGTCATGGCTGTTGTCGGCTGCTTCTGGGGCACAGCGCTATCTGCGGTGCCAGGACAGGCAGGTAACCTGGTCACTTCATCACCCTGTAGTAATGTCAGTGCCTGACATTCCATGACCCAGTGCTGGGTCACGACCCATAGTTTGAAAACCATAGCTCTAGGCATCTGGGACAGAGGCTCATTTAAGCAGTAGATTACTTATCACAGTTGTTAGTTTTGCACCTTCATATTTGAGTTCCTTCAGAAGCGGCGAGGGGTCCTGTGGCACCTTATAGACTAACCGAAGTGTTTGGAGCATAAGCTTTCGTGGGCAAAGACCCACTTCGTCAGACCCCTCGGCACTTCTCCAGATTCAGACTAACACGGCTACCCCTCTGATACTTGAGTTCCTTCAGAACTCTTGGTCTTGCTGACTTACTGTTTCAGATTTTTCCCCCCAAAAATCTTCTCTTTTGACACCTGAAATTGGGATAGTTGCTCAGATTTGTTTTCTAAAAACAAAGTTCCACATTAGAGACAGTCTTCCTCATTTCTTTGTAGTGAAGACTGATGTAAATAATTCTTTCAGCTTCTCCCCAACAATCTTGTTGTCCTTGAGTGCTCCTTCAGCACCTGGCTCTTTGAATGGCCCCACTGATTGTTGGTAGGTTTTCTGCTTCTGGTGTACTTAAGAAATACGTCCCTCTCTCCCCCACCCTCCAGCTGATTGGTGTTAGGCAAAAAAGAAAACCAATCTAATTATATTTTTTCAATTGACTTGCTAGAGTTGGTTCCTTTCTATTTTTCTCTGTAAGATCTGACCTCCAATTTTTAAAAGTCGTCGTCTCGTTTCTATCTCCCTCTAACTCTAATGTTTAGTGATTATTTTCTTACTATGTTTTTTAAAATTGGAGTATATCTATACTTTGAGCTTCTGTTTATGGCATTTAAAAAAAATCCATGCAGTTGGCATGCATTGCACTATTGTGATTGTTCCTTTTGATTTCCATTAAACTAGTTTCCTCAACTGTGTGTTATCTCTTGGACCAGATTGAGTGTGCTACTTGTGGCTAAATCAAGAATTTCATCTTCCTTTATAGGTTCTAGACCTACCTACTCCAAAAGGCATTCATGGAATTGAATAGTCATCTTTTATTCCCTCAATGGGAAAACAGCTTATTTTCAATCATGATTGATAATATCAGCTTGTAATCATTGCTTTGATCATGTATCTTGTGATACCTTGGTTCATAAAATTAAATATCATAAGGCTCATTAAATATGGAACTGTGTATATTCAGAAATAATCAGCTAGCATTTTTTCCTGATATTTTAAAAATAAATAATTTTAAAAGTATACTTGAAAAAGACAGCTATTAAAAAGATAATATCTAGTATTTGTCAATATTGTAGTTTTCAAAAAAAGTGGTTTTTTTTTAATTAAATGTAAAGGATACTTGCCTTTGGAAGTAATCATAGGTTCTTATACTATTTTCCATTTTGATCTGCTATGAAGATAACAGTGTAATGCTACATCTTCTAAAACTCTTCAAACACTTAAAACCATAAATAACTTTCTATTGAGTGATCTGTTTATTCGTATTTAAGGAACCAGCATATTTAGCTGGGTTGCTCAGGTCCTTAATTAAATTTTGTTTTTTAAATAAAAAGAGAACATACATGTTTTATTTAAATGATGGTATTTTTCAAAAACAAGGAGCAAGAGCAAAGTGCACAGCTCGTCTGCTCCCCAGCCAGAGTGAGAATGCAGCAAACTGTGAACTTTCCGCTTGCTCCCTGTTGAACAGGAGCAGCCAGTAATGTCCCCATATGAATCTGGAGTTAGGAGGAGCTTCAGCCCCTCTCTCAAAGGGTGCCTAGGGGGTGAGCAGTCCTGGATGGGAGGGAGCGGGGGCATGCTCCTAGCCAGCCCCTTTCACTTTCCTGTTGATTGTCTCTCTGCTGTATGGTAAGAATGTAATAGTATAATCGATTAACCAATAAGCAAAAGCTATAGATTAATGCTATAGACTACACGCATTTCCCTCTTCCTGCCAGTAAATTTCTAAGTCCTGGCTTGTGGTGGATCTGGTATCTACCCCTACTGTGGCTCTGCATTTAAAGAGTATTAGGAGCTGGGCAGGCAGGCAGCCCACCCAGCTCAGTTTTGGCTCATGCTGGGTCCAGTACCCACCCTCATTTCAGCTCTGCATTTCAGCTGTATTGAGAGAAGGGCGGGCAGGAGGCCCTGCCCAGTTCTGGCTTGTGCTGGGTCCAGGAGCTCAGACCCGTCCTAGACAGGGACTGTTGGCACCCTGCACTGCTGCCTCTTTCTCAGAAGCAGCAGCACGTGGCGAAAGGCAGCCGGTCCGCAAGGGGAGTTGGTTTGTAAACTGGTTCCCCTTGCAGAGCAATTCCCACATGACACCGCGCGTTGCTGCCTCTGATACAGTGGCTGCCAGCCCTACCCCCGGGAACTATAGAATAGTTGACTGATAAAATTTCACAGTGTTGCTTGACTATTCAATTAACTGATATTTAATATCCGTACTATGTGGATTTATTTGAAGCAATCCCATTCCAAGCAAATCCCATTTTATTGGCACAACCAAATCCTTACATTGCTTTAAGTTATGATAAGAGGAAGCTGTATACTGGATTTGAACTCTTTCCATTTGAGACAATCAAACAAACTGTCTCAAATATATAGTATATGTATATACTTTCTCAAATATATAGTACAGAGATTTAGAATAAACTCTTAGAAGTTTACACACTTACTGTGAAGTTAGAATTTTGGGGGTTTTAAAAACCAAAACACTTATTTTAACTTCCTGAACTAGTCACACACGAACGCAAACACCTTCATCTGCTGTGGGCTTTCAAATATTAGAATTGCTTTAGTAAAAATTCTCATAGCTTATATTAGGTGGGAAACTTAGGAATGTACTTTCAGATACTATTAGTTACAAAAGATGCACACACAAAATCCATCTTCATCTTAATTACTAAGCATTTGTCCTTTTTTGTTTTCATCATGTTGCGTGAATCCAGTATGTTTGAACATAATTTACTCTAATGTTTTTGCAGTTTAAATATCCACCCTATAATAGCAGAAAGTCTCCAAACCAGCAACTGAAGCATATGGGATTATCTAAAGAGTGAGATATTTTTCTATCAGTCTGTGATATAAAATCTTAATTTATCTTATGATTGCAGAGGTCAGCAGATGGATCAAGTCCAGAAGATGGAGAAGGTAAGGAAGGAAGTGTTTTAATTATTTTAGACCAGTAGCTGCTGCCTAATCAGAATTTTGTCTGTTTTATCTCTCTTCAACCTTTATCTCTACAGAATCTGACGACCGTGAGGATGGGAATTACTGTCCTCCTATAAAACGTGAAAGAACTTCATCTTTAACACAGTTCCCTCCTTCGCAGACAGGTAAAATGTATTCTAATTCTTTTATGTCAAGAAAATAAGGGAGATGGTGCCTGGGCTTCTATTTAATTCTTGTGTCCTGCCATCATCTTCCATGCTACAGACAGACTATCTAGGCTGGAAAATGAGCAGACCCTCTTTTGTTTAAATTGTTCTGCATTGTCTCTGCCTTCACTCGTGAGCCTGTTCTCATCCATATCACTTGCCATCATTGAACCAAGACAGTGAGGAACTTGGATTTTAACCAGTAGACAAATCAGGGATATTAAACAACTTTCTTTACCCATAGAGTCACACATTAAGTCTCAGAAAGTCATTGTGATTGTGATGATTCAAAACCATTGGGATGTCACCTGATGAACTAAGATACCACTCAACTTGCCTTTTCTGCCAGCCTGGGCACTCTTTACCCATGTCTTGCTGAACCAGGCTCTTCAGCCTCTTCCAGCACATAAATGCATAGGGTTACACCCGAATGCAGAATGATACAGATACTGAAATCAGTTCTGGGAAGGCTCAGCTTAATAGACTTGTCACAACATCCAGGTTCGCATTTCCCTTGGAATACAGACGCAAAATTATATGTAATCCATCTCCTCCCTCAATATGGAGGAAGGTATGGATTTTAAGTGGTTAAAGAGGTAGCAAACAGCAAAGCTGATTATTAAGAAAATAATACAAAGCACCCAACTGAGCTAAATTTTCTAAGGAAGTTGGTTACAAACACTAATTCCTCACTCTAGATGTTGTTTTATGTGGATTCCTTCACAAGCCATGTATCTTTCTAGCCTAGGTCAAATAGTACCCCCTTCCCTTCCAGTCCTGTTTTTTTTCCAGGTGTTTTCAAATATTTCTTTGGGTGGAGAGATGGAGGGCAAGCAAACTGAAGGCCTTGATTTGTCCCCCTTCCTAATATAGAAAGCGGGAGTCATTTGTCTGAATTCCTCACTAATCAGTGGAAAAGTTCAGGCGTCCAAGATGCAAGTTAGTGTCAGGTGTCTAGGTCACCTGGTTCTGTAGTATTGCAGTATCCGTGAATCCATGGTGGGTTCCCAGAAAGCCAAACCTTTTCACAGTCCATTATCCTCACTGATTGGCCATCAAACCTATCTGGCTTTTCCCATTGTGGTATTTGAACTGTTAGCAGTGGGTGTCACCCGAAGTAGCATAGTTGAAATACAGATACGCAATCAATATTCCTAACTTCAGATACAAAAATAATGCATGTATATAATAGGATAAACAAATTCAATCTATCATAACCTTTCTAATGAATTAATTACTTTGCATAAAGCATGCCTTATGCCATATTCATATCATAAACATTTTTTCATAAAGAATAAGGAGTATAATGTCACAGTGATCATTCAGTCTGATCTCTTAGATAACACAGAATTTCACTCAGTAACTTCTGCATGAAACCCACAACTTCTGGTTGAGTTAGACAGAAACTCATGCAATTTTGATTCAAAGAAAGTTCCATCTTATTCGGGGTGGGCAATAACTTTTAATGGGGGAGCAATGCCAAGATTTTGGCATGTGGTCAAGGGCACTTCTGTAGAGGGGGTGTGCAGTCTAGGATGGAGGTTGGGTGCAGAAAGGAATCTGAGATGAGGTACTGAGGTGCGGGTGGGGGGTGAGAGGTCTGAGAGAGGGAGTTTCGGTGAAGGAGCTGGGATGGGCTTGAAGTGC
>JANRFK010006656.1:4742957-4764929 GCA_030068395.1 Apalone spinifera | reverse complement strand
GAGGCATCCCCCCAAAACTCGATGAGGTTCCTGATCTCCACACTGGACCCTTTTCTGGCCCCTGGCAGGCTCCTGGGAGCTGGCATACTGGTCCTGGGGACCTGTGGAGGGCTGGCTGGCAGTGGCTTACTGGCTCATGTTGGGGCCATTGGGTCAGGGGCAGCGAGTACTAGCTCTGGGCTGGCAGGCCTGGAGCTGACACAGGCACTGTGGCCAGAGTCTACCCCTTTAAGGGGAGAGGGGGAGGGGAGGAGAGGAGTTTTCCTGGTTGGGCCCAGAGTGGCCAGCAGGGCACCCTGGGAAGGGCTGGAGTCCCCCCTATTTTGAAATAGCCCCTATTCTGTGTCTACACAGCACTTATTTCAAAATAGGTGCTATTCCTCGTGGAATGAGGTTTACCAAGTTCAAAATAGCCGTTGGCTTGTGTAGAAGCTAGTAAAGTTATTTTGAAATAACTTTGCTTTGTAGACATACCCTATGAGAGGCTGATATACTCATCTGATGGTATCCTATATGCATCAGTGTCCCAGAAGATAGAGTTAATTTGAATAGCCCTCCTGGTCACCAGTACTATTTATCGCTAATTGTGGCAAAGCTCTGACCATGCCCCATGGGTCCCATGCTTTTGGTGGAGAGTGTTTGCCTCTGAGGCTCACTGTGATCTTCCACATATCCCCATGCCCTTTACTAGCAGCAAGACCCACAGCCCGCTGAGCCCTTCTCATCTCAGGCTCATCCCTGGGTTCAGAGACTTACTCAGTCTAGGACTAATATACTTTCCTTCTACCACTCTCCTGTACTCCTCTGGCCTGACCCTGTCTTGTAACATTCAGAAAAATCTGGTGTTTCCGTTCCTTTCATGTGTCTATGGAAGCCAGCTGTGATGTTCTTAACATCAGTGTTCTTCACAATAAAAACTCTTTAGCAGAATCAGAGGTTGTGAGGACTCCATATTCCAGCAATCCCAGAGTAGCTCAGCTTAAGGATGTTAAAGACCAGTCAACTAGTCGACTCTCCAATAAGCATTTGCTTATTGGATATTAATGTTGACTACTCAATACCCCTTCCATCTCCCCGGTGCCGCCTCTGTGGTAATTCACAGGGGCATCCCTGGAGCCTGGGGTCAGCTGGGGATTCTCAGCTGACCCCAGACTCCCTGCAGCATTTCCCTGGAATCTGGGATCAGCTAGGGAGTCCTATTGACTATCGACTAGTCAGTTAACTGCATTTTAACATCCTTAACTCAGCTACATGATTCCAGCAGCCGCATGCTAATCCTGATAGGGATTTAGACCCAATCTGTTTTTTACAGAGCCGAGGTCTTGCTTTCTATCGCATCAAAAAGCCTGCTCCCAGGTGACAGGGTCCAAGACTTGAAATATCGCATGGCTGGTGAGGTAGAGTGGGAAGATTTAGCCGATAACAGCATGCTTTGTGAATCTGCTTTGAGTGTCTAATGAGCTTAGGACTTGCATGGGCAGTTATTCTCTAGGAAGTATTGATTTCATAGCTCTCGAGGCAAACATGAGGACTTCATGAGGACCAATCTGGTGTCAAATGCTTGTTAAGATAAGGTGGTGCATTTAAATACTCATGAATGCTTCCCTTAAGCATTGTGTACACTGGCAAGTTTACTGTACAACTGTATCAGTATAATTCTAGCACTAGTTTTGTTGGTATAACACAACCTCCTGTGTGCACACACTGTTTGGGGATGTGGAATGCTTTTATTTGTTTTAGCTTAAATTACTTCCAAAGAGACACAGCTAAGTTTTGACTTTGAGACAGTTGAGTCTTTTGGGTGTGTGTGGTTTTTGAGTAATTGTCCTTATGTGCAGCTTTGTGTGCACGCCTATGTATTTTTGTTCAGACATTTTTGGTGGCAATACCTGTGTCATCTGTCCTTGTATTGTGATCAAAATGTAGGCTGTGGACAGACTTCCCTCCCGCCCCCTTCCCAGAAGGGGTGGGGTTGGGAGTTAGCCTCCTTCAGCCATCCCTTCAATACCACTGAGAGTGGCTGTATGGGGCTTCAGTGATGCTTTTAAGGGCCCAGGGCTTTTTGTGGGGAGTGGGTAGGGTTCGTATTTTCAAAACCCCAGGCTTCAAACCCTGCCAGACTTGTCTTTTTCTCTCAGCAACAGACATTCCAGCTGCCTCTGCTATCTCCGAGAGTCATGTATTCCATATTGACACTGGCTTTTAAGAGCAGATCTAGGAAGCTGAAAGAAGCAGGCTCAAGTTACTCCTTATGGAATAATCCTTGAAACCTGCTACCACTTCAGGGTCCGAGTACCCTCTTTTTATTGCCCACCCCCTGGAACATTGGTCTCAGGGTTCCCCATTAACTTCTGTGTCTCCGGTTCCAACAAGCAGAGACCCGGAGACAGCTTCAGAGAGACCCTGACACCTTAAAAAACATTGACAACCATTTCTATAGGCTCTGGGCATAAGGAACATATAGATTGCCCAGCCTTACCATCCCTGGTATTTTTGGCTGTACTGCAGCCTGCCACTCAGTGCCCTGCTTTGTCAGTACCAACCAGATTCCTCCTGCAAGAGGACTTTCAAGAGTCTGAAACACTTGATTTCCCTCTACTAAGAGGCACCAGGAGGGATCATTTGTTGGTAACCTTGTACCCTCTCATGACTGTGACTTCTGGGAATGGTGCCTCTAGCCCCTTACCTCATACATGCTAGAAACATGGTGATCCCTCCTGGGACTTGGAGATCTCTGCAAATTTCCACTACCTTTTCCATTTGATACTGCCTATCTCCTGCCCCTGTTGAGATGACTTTGTCTGATTAAGACATCTCTTAGGATAAGGATGATGAAAGCACGGTGATCAGGCTGGGTTCCAGGATGTGGTGGGAATGGCAGCCAAGATGATGAAATTCCTTCCATCCCCTTCTGACACTCAGTGTCTGGGTAGCCAGCTTTCCTTCTCCGTTCCATGCAAAGTTTTTCTTTTTGAGGACCCCGAAATGGAACTTGCACTTTTCACATGTGTGCTCAGTTGGCCCAATTATCACAACTGCACCCATAGAAACAAAGAATAGGTTACTTACATTTATGGTAATTAGAGTTCTTTGAGGTATGTGTTCTTATGGTTGACCTGCCCTCCTTCCTCTCTGGCTGGATTTTGTGGTTTGAGAAGAAAGTGGAGTGACATCATTTTCATCTTCCCCTATGTGTCCTCAGATCAGAGCATTAGAATGTATAGGGTACAGTAGGTGGAGGCCAAAAACCTGTGATTTAAAGTGCCTGGGTGCACATACATCTGCAATAGAGCACCCACAGGGATAAAACATCTCTAAGAACTCCAGTTATTGTAAAAGTATGTAATCTCTCCTTTCATAGATGTCTCTTTGTATCTCTCCATGATATGAGCCTTTATGTGTGGCACTGGAGGACTCTTCTTAGTCATAGGGCCCACTTGTTGCTTGAACCGTGGTAGAAAATCTTTTGGCCATGATCAAGTCTGTCCTGCCTCAGGCATGAAGATAACTATCAGCATGCTTTTGTGTGTGTTATTCAAGCTACATCAGCTTGGCCTCAATTTCTAGGATGCATTCCCTATCAGACTGTCAGTACAATGATGGTTGCCCTTCATTTGAGAGGATTCATTTTCTTCCATCGTCTGCTTTTGTTCCTTTCAAAATGTCCTAGATTGGAGAAGCTTGACACTAAAAATGCCCTGTGGGGATAATCTTAAGGATTGCTTTGCAATTGGTGTATCTGTATGCATTTTTTACATAGATGTGATTAAGAGATCTCTTGATCCACCTATTTGCCAAGGCTTTGTCTAGATTAGAATAAAAGCTATGATGCTAAAGTGTTTTCGCTACAATGTGCTAACAATTTTGAAAAGTAGTCTAGATAAGCCTGCTGCATTTTACAGTTTGGTAGAGTTAAAGCCTAAAAAAGAGCGTAAACATCAACTTGAACAGTTTAACATGTGTTCAATTATTCACTGTCTTTCAGAAGTATTGGTTCAAACACACACCTTCCAATTCTAGTCTAGGTAGGACTCAACAGAGAAAATCCTGTATGTGGCATCTCTTCTATTGCCAGCTTTGGCATTTCCTAATTTTTGAGTGCTTGATTTGTAATATTTTCCAGTTTGAAATTCACATGTTGATGTATTAATAGCTTTTAAGGTTGGAAGTGACTATTATGATCAATCAACCGTGACCTCCCAGAACACAGACCACAAAATGTCTAAGTAATTTTTGTTTGAAATAGGACCATATCTTTTAGAAAAAACCTCCCGTCTTGACTTAAAAATTACACCATCAGTAAATTGTTCAAGTGGCTAATTATCCCCATTGTTAAGTGTAAACCTTATTTCCAGTTGAAATTTGTATAGCTTTCAATTCCTGCCATTGGCTCTTGTTAGATCTTCTTTTTTAGACCTCTTTTTAGATCTCTGCTAGATCGAAGCCCATTATTTGTTCCCCATGTAGGTACTCATAGTTTGAAATCAAGTCTCCTCTTTGCCTTCTCCTTATTAAACCAATAGATTGAGATCCCAGAGTCTTATCACTGTAAAATCTTTTCATCATTCTTGTTGTTCTTCTCTGAACCTCCTCCAATTTATTAACATCCTTCTTAAATTGTGGACCATAGAACTGGATATGGTATTCCAGCAGAAATCACACTAGAGCAAATACAGAGGTAAATAACCTCTCTGCTTCTGCTTGAGATTCCCATTTATACATCCAAGGACTGCATTAGCCATTTTGGCCACAGTGTTGGACTGGGAGCGCCTGTTCAGCTGGTTATCTACCATGACCCCCAAATCTTTTTCAGAGTCACTGCTTCCCAGGATTGAGGCCCTCATCTTGTGAGTATGGTCTACATTCTTTGTTCCTTGGTGTATACATTGAAATATAGCTGTATTAAAACACACATTAATTGCTTGTGCCCAGTAGACCAAGTGATCCAGATCACTCTCAATCAGTTACCTGTCCTCTTCATTGTTTACCATACACCCAATCTTTGTGTCATCTGCAAACTGTATCAGTGATGATTTTGTATTTTCTGCCAGGTCTTTTTTCTTTTTATTTGATAAAAATATTAAACAGTGTAGGGCCAAGAACTGATCAGGACCCCACTAGAAATGCACCCTCTTAATCCAATTTCTTAATGTTTAATGTGTGCCCTGTTAGTTTTATGTTGTTAAAACTATGTTCTAGTTTTTTTAATCAAAATGTCATGCAGTATGAAGTCAAATGCCTTTATAGAAATATATCTATGTACATCATCACTATTGCCTTTATCAACCAAATCTTTAACAGTATGAAGAATATTGTTAGGATCTGTTTTCCATTAAATTTACATTGATTGGCATGAATTATGTGTCACCTTGTTTATTTTTTATTTGAGTTCCATATCAGTTGACCCATTATTACATTGAAGGGAGGGACTTTACAATGAGGGATACTGTCTTGTGTCTGTGTGATTTTTTTCTTAGTAGCTTTTTTCTTGACTACAGTAACAAAGAACAATGTCTTTATGCCATCAAGCTTCTGTGAACCTTCTGCAGGAAATTCTGATTCAGAACCAGGTGAGCTTTCTAATCTCTTTGCCTTTTTCAGCAAGCTGTTATGGTTTGTGCTGGTGATCCAGAGCAGGCTAGTTAACATTTTAAAATTATGCCCTTAGCTGAAAGAACATAAATTAGTTGCTAAAGCTCATGTCCACTCAGTAGATTGTTCTTTCTAGTCATTAGAGATGGCTTGTCTTTTAGGCCTTGCAATTTGCAGATATAAACTGATTGTTTAGTTACAGTTCCCACTTTGCAATCTATCTGAACTTCAGGTGAAGTGGAATGTAATTTTCCCAGTGCGTCATTGTTTTGTACAATGAAAGGTGGTATGATCCAGGTTTTGTAACTGTTCCTTACTAGCATAATAGCCTCTTGTCATGTCGGGTGTGTATGGTCACAAATCTAATCCACAAATCACATAAAAATTTCATTATTGAAAAGAAAATTTAATTTAGCTGTATCATGTGACTTTTAAAAATGTCTTTAGGAGTTGGTTTTAATTTAACTTCTTTCTTTTCAGTTTATCAGACTGTTACCACAGCCCCATTTCTTTCCTCTCTTTGGAACATGGGACTTTGCCCACCCCTGCAGTAATTTACAGCATATGCTGTCTTTAGCACTTCCCCAGCTGTAGAGAAGAAGCCTGTACACATGCACCAAATAGTCTTTGTGGTCCAGTGCCATTCCATTTCATTCCCAATGAAGATAGAGTTAAGATTTTGATTACAGATCAGTAATTTTGACTAAAGATTGTATTTATTCCTAAATTAAGACCTATAAACTCAGGTAATTGAGTTAATCTTATAGAGTAACACCTATGTTATCTGGCACGCTCCGGGATTAGGGTGTTCCGGTTATCTAAAATTCCGGTTATCTGAGGGTTCCATCAACCTAGAAAAAAACAATGGATAATAATAGTAAAACTCAAGTTTTTAATATTGGTAGTTTTGTAGTGTGAGGCAATTGGTCTCACATTTTTATTTTGAGTTAAAGATGATTAGTACTTCTTAAATAAAAAAATTGTTAAGCCAATCATGGTAAACCAAGCCAGGCCTTTGTGCCAGAAGATGTGACAGTATTGTGGCTAGGGACAATGCTGGTTAACAGAGTGCCGGATAACAAAGGTTTCACTGTATTTTCAAGAAAACATTTTAATGTAAATTCTTAACTTTGTTCTTTAATAACACCATTCAGTAACCATTCAATTATAAATTAAAATTAACATAAAATTATACATATTTAAGTATTCATGGTCCTAGATTAGATATAAATGATGTTGAATTAGATTTTCTTTCATCTTCATGGTGTCACTACAGGACAGTCTTTAAATGTAGTCTGTACAGAAGATTTCAGTTAATTTTAACTCTGTAAGTAATTTGAAGAGCTACAGTAGGATTACATCTGTTACTGAAACCATTTGAGATGAGAAAAAAGACCTTAGATGCTAATTTTCTTAAAGAACCCATTTTAAAATAATTAATTTGGGTTAACAAATTTACTTACAGCTTCTTAGTAAACTTATTCTGTATTCACAGTAAATTGTGAAGAGAATCATTGTATTCTTCATTAGTAACAGAGAAGTTGAATCCCTGTTTTAAGTACAAAACTGAATCTTAATTCAGCTCCTGAATCTGCCTGTAATAATGGGCAGAATGAAATTTCTGAACGCTGGTACCCAACGCAAAAGCATAGGGTGACTTCTGTAGCCTCCATAATACCTGCTACCTCCTTAGCCTAATTGCTATTTTACTGTTTCTGTTGTGCTTTTCTTCCCATTTGTCATATGCAATTTGCAGAATGGTGAAGTGAAAAATCACAACAAATTGATCATTGAAAACATCTATGTTTCTTTTCCCCCAGCCATCTTTTTACACTTCTTCCCCTCACAACGTATGCATTTTTATAATCCTCCATTTGAGAATAACTAAATTTCTCTTTCAATTAATCTTTTAACAATTCTCTTTGTGGTGACCAGCAAGGGCTCTTGCCATCTCCATAGTCAGGTTCTTGTAGGTCTGGAATCCAGGCCTATGGTGTTATCTAGTTGGAGCTTTATACACTGTGCCTCACCACAGATGTTTCTCCTGCTGACTAGCAGCAGACTGCTAATTCTACATCAGTAGCTATAAAGCTTTCTGTTCCTCCCATCACTTTTTTGAGCAGTGAGTCACAAGATCTGTTGCTTCCTATAGCTCTATGAACAATTCCCTACCTCTTTGTTTGCCTCCTACTCCTAGTTTCTGGCTCCTGCTACTTTGCCTTGCTCGTTGTTGTTTTTACCATGTCTAGTTCTCCACACTTGCCACCATGCTTTGATCCTAGTTCTTGTTTCCTTACGCTAGCCCTTGCTGCTGACTACTTCTTTGACCCTAGGTGTTACTACTTATTCCATTTCTGATTCAATTCTTGGCATGGCTCTAAATCTGACTGTTGGTGCGGCTTTGAACTCTAGTTCTGACTTTGGCCTGAGCATATCATTGGTTCAGATTGTTCTGTTACAGACTGACAGCTTGCTCAAATCCTTTTGGTCTCCTCACTGCTGGACGCTTGGACTAAGTATGGACTCCTCTTGGGTGCTTGCTCCACTGTGCCCTAGGGGCCTGTGAGTCTGCAGGACCAAACTGTGTTATATCCAGCATGGGTTAGGATTGATTCTGCTTTGAGCAGGGTGTTGAACTAGATGACCTCCTGAGTTCTCTTCCAAACCTAATCTTCTATAGTCAACAGCTGCCGATACATCCTGATAGAATGTATATTGATCCCCATCAGCCCCGATAGCATTTCTGAACGTTCCCATCAGAGAAATCTGTAGGACTGCCACCTGGGCCTCATCCCACATGTTTACACAGCACTATGTGTTGCAACAAACACATCTTTTGATACCCTGTTCGGTCATTTGGTATTTTAATCTGTTGCAACTTCAACTCCAAAGCCACCTCCTTCTGTCAGAGGGCAACGCCTCTGAAGTCACCTAAAGAGGAACATCTGCAGAAACACCACTCAAAAAAAGAAGAAAGTTATTCTCTTTGTGCAGAAACAGAGGGTCTTTGAGATGTCTCTCCTTGTAGGTGGTCCACTATTCTCCATCCTCCTCTCTGCTTTTTTCTGTCAGATTGCAGTACAGGGATTGAGTGGGCATTGATTGGCCAGTGCTAGTTAATCATCTGAAGTGCCACAAGACAGGGACTTTGTATGTGGGGCCCAACCAGACATTACTACTATAAATTTCTAGCTGTGAGAGCAGGTGCGCATTGACACCTACAGTGGCCCAGTTACAGGGACACACATCTTGAAGACCCCTCGTTAATGCACGTGGTAATTGATTTAACTAATCCCCCGATATAACTCTTAACCTATTGTGCAGTGTTCTAGGTCAGTGAAGATGAGAACAATTAGTTTATGCCCTAAAATATGAAACTTGATTGCCTTTATTTGAATGTAGATACTTCTTGAAGCCATAATAGATAAATAGAAAACTATATGTTTTGTAGAATCTGATTCAGCATAAATATTGCCTTCCATCCCATAGCAGTAATTGCCTTCATAATATTGCAAATTTGTTAATCTTTTCTGCTTGTAATGCTCATTGGTTTACTTTGTTGTTCATTTTCTAGTTCAATTTTTGAGTCTTTCAGAAGGATCTTTTTCCTCGTGTAATAGTGTTTTAGCAAATTGTATCTCACCAAAGTGGGGCTGCAGAAACCAAAGACTGTTCACAGCAAAATGTCCTATACAGGCTACTTCTACAAGTTTCATTGCTTCTGGGCTGGGAATATGGCTAAGAGTAGGTCTTCTGTAACAGGAAAGCATGTCGCATTTGAATATATTTTAAGTGGAGATGTATGTTTCTGTTTTCTGTGAAAATGAGTAAACTTTGTGCTATATTGGGAGAAAATGGGTGCTGGGCAGTACTTTCTTGGACCACACAACAAAAGAAGCCTGGTCTACACCGGAAAACTAGATTGGTTTAACTATGTGAAAAATCCACAGCTCCTGAGCAATGTAGTTAAGACGACTTAAGTCCTCATATATGCTGCATTAGGTCAATGGAAAATTATTTGATAGCTCTTATTATTGTAATTAATCCGATTTTTCATTGTGTGGTATCTTCCTGAAAACAATAAAATGTTAAATTTATATCTGGCAACAACTCATAGTTTGTCCCTCTTGATTTAATTTTTACTGTCCAAGCAAAGATTGTGTGTGTTGTTGAGGAAAACAAAATATCATTCCCCAATTTGAAGAAAATATCATTCCCCATTTTGCAGCATTTTTTTATATTAGGCATTTCTGCTGCTGGTTGATACTTCATTCAGAAAAGTGTGAGCTCTCTTTGGCTTGTGTGTGAAAGTACCTTCTCCATTTTCCACTCAGAGTGCTCAGTTCTTAGCATTCTGCTCAGTCCCATGTTTTGGCTACATAACTCTAGAAATCTAAATTCTTACATTTTGTATTGTACTTTTAGAGGAAAAGAGCAGTGGATTCCGTCTGAAGCCACCAACACTTATCCATGGCCAGGCACCCAGCGCAGGTAGGTTTCTGAGGCTGAGGAAAAGCAAATTAAATGAGGATCTTGTCTTATTCAGGGATTTCTTTGAACTACTCTTCCAAATTGGAAGGATTCTAGTTCTTGTTTAAAAAAAATTTGTTTTGTATATGTAAATATGTGAAGGGAAAAGCAGTGCTGTTACAATTGATGTAGGAGTGCAAAGAAATAAAATAGTTTCTTTCTGTGTTAGTGGAAGCCACGATTTGTAACTTAAACTGTTTTGTTCTCAGTACAAACAGGAATTTGTAAAATATTATTAAAGCTTGTTGCATTCATGTGATTTGTTTTGCTCGCTTCTGGTGCTCAAAAGCCAATTTGTGCAAATCAAAATGTGGATATGTTTACAGGCATGGAAGCAATCAAGATATGTAGCAGTTTCCTTACCCTCTATTCAAATTCAGTACATCTTTTTGGATACTTTGGAAAGTGATTCACTTTCAGTACAAGTGAGATATTAATGCTAAAGGTGACAATTTTTTCATAACATTTTAATGGACCCCCAAGTGTTCCTTTTTTTGTCTTCAGAGGAGAAACTCTAACTAATCAGGGGTTTCCATAGCCTTCTGGATTTGATCCAGTTGGACGATGGAAGGAGGTTCCTAATTTTTTATTTTACAGTCCAAAAGTGAATGGAAGAATTGTAGTTTATTGTGGTGTTATAAGGTATTTTAAAAACTTTACTTTGACTCCCAGAGCCAATCAGGTTTAAATAGAACAGTGTGCTATATTAGAGTTTTCAGTAAGTTTTAGTTTACAGATAGTGAAAAGTATTTCACCCTCCACAACTAATAAGAATTCAAAGGGAAGGATGAGATCTGGGGTGTGGAGCTGGGCACTGCTTTTAAATACAGTTGGGAATGCAGGTTCTCTACACTCGGCTGTTAATTGAATTTTCTGGCTTTTATTCTGCCTTCAGTATTCTTTTAATGTAGCTTTTAGTGGCAAATGCAAACTGTTTAACGATTAGGAACAAAACAGTAATCTTAATCCTTTCTAAATTACTTTTTTTTTGGTGGGAGGGCAGCGCCGAAACAGGAAATGTCTTTCTCAGGGAACAAATACAATATAATTTTAGCTTTGTGTCACTTCAGTCTTAGGTTGCCTAAGAAACATTTAAGGGGACGATAGTCTAGATGTTAAGTTTTGCAGCTAATGTACTTGAGGGTCCTAGAGAAGTTTGCTTTTGTTTTTAGGTCTCCCAAGCCAGAAACCTAAGGAACAGCAACGAAGTGTGCTTCGCCCTGCAGTTTTACAAGCACCACAGCCTAAGGCTTTTTCACAAATGGGTAATTCACATTCCTCTCTTGCTCTACAATATGCTATGCACTTTGACCATGTACCCATAATGATGTTGGGAAAGAAAACCAAAATGGCAACAGGCCTGAAACTCTGAGCTGGAACTCTGACCCTGGAAGTCATTAGGGTGACATACATCTGTCACATAAGAAACAATTCACAGTGAGACATTCAGTGTTTGTGTAGTAAATGTATCTTGGGTGAATTGTGAAGTATCATCTCAGGCATATGAATCTTATTTTTGTCTCATAGCCACTAGAGATGTGAAGGTTTAACCGGTTAATCGGTAAGCCTCACCCTTAACAGTTATCGGTTAAGGTTAACTAGTGGGGCTGGAGCACCTCCCCTCCTGCTGTGGGCAGGGGACTGCTCCAACCTCTCACAGGCCCCACCACGGGCAGGGGATGCTCCAGCACAGCCTCTGCCTGTGGCAGGCCCAGGCACCTCGCAAGCAGGGGCTGCTCCAGCTAGAGTAGCCCTGACTATGGCTGGGAAGACAAGGGGAAGTGTTCCAGCCCAGTGATAGGCGAGGGGGCTGCTTCAGCCAGCTGGACTGGCCCCCCTTCTGCTCTTGCCCTTTAATTGGTTAACTGGTTTAAGATCCATTTAAGATCCAATTAAACAGGATCTTACATACCTAATAGCAACAGACCCTGGAGTATACTATTGTAAAATATAATTGACTTGATGAATAAAACACATTAAATTTTTGAGTCATAAGCTTGCTTCATAAATGCATTATGAAACTGATCATATAAAATGCTAAGGAAGATTATAGGCTGATTAAAATATGAAAATGTTTAGTGTGAAAATTTTATAAATACATTTTATAATGGTACCAAATTTGTATAGCCAGCCTTCTTAGCGGTTCCAGTGGCTTGGAAATTTTCCAACTGCAATTTTCCATATTAATTTGGAAATCTGAATATCCTTTTGAATGGCTTTCTAAATCTTCAGCATATAACATTCTCATTACAGTTCCGAGCAGTGGGACCAATGGTGTAAACATCCCACCAGACTCTGTGGTGGCAGTCACATCAGAATCAGTAAATAACACAACACTGAAAAATTCTGACGCTCAAGACCAGGTGAGGTTGACAGTGATTTAGATGGTCAGCAGTATATGTGCCTGCTCTGCCCTGATGGGCTGCTTCTTACAGCCTCTCTCTGATTGACTGCCTACTGCCAGACCTCCGCAGGACTGCTTTTAATCCTTTCTCAACCAGTGTGTGGCAAACGCCCCATCACAAGATCCTTAGCTGCATCTGACTCAGATGGAGGGGCTAAGTATTTCTGAGCCAAATCAGAGGACTTTGCTACCAAAACCTCAATTGACTTGGAACAGGAGGTCGATGTTGAGGCTTAAGCTTTTACCACTGTTGTCTTTTGGGATCTGTAAGTACTCTGAGCCCATTTTGGTCTCTTAACTTTTCCTTCAGATCCCTTCAATGATTCTGATCCTAGAGGCATGGAAGATAAAGCCTCTTTGTAGTATGAGGGCCCAAAGTCTATTTTCCCTCTCCTTACAGTTTCAGTGAGTGAAAATACTAAAATTAACACAATGCAAAGGAGAATGTCTTTTCCCATGGCATTTAAGGCGTGTGACGTGTATCAGAACCAGGAAAATTGAGGGTGAGATACATGGAAGTCTCAAATGTAGTTCCACAGGAATGTGTTCTGGGTCTGGTGTTTTTAATGACCTCAATGTAGGTCATGCAGATAAGACAAAACTAGATGGAAGTTACCAGCACTTTGGAGGATAGATCTAAATCCAGAGGCATTTTGAGCCATTGGAAAATTCAGGAATGTCAAAATAGTAATTCCTACACTTAGGGAAGGAAAAAAACACACATGTAAAATGGGAGAATAACTGGCTTGGCAGTAGCACTGCTGAAAAGCATCGGGGAGATGTTCTGGATACCAGTCTCAACATTGAGCCAACACTGAGGTGCATTTAAAAAAAAAGTGAAAAGCAAATGCAATTTTAGATTGTAGTAACAGAGAGGTAGCATGGGAGCCACAGGAGTTGATGTTCCCACTCTGCTTGGTGCTGGCTGGGCCTCAGGTGTCTAATTTTTGTCACCAAAGTATAGAAAGGATGTAGAGGAACTGGAGAGGATCCAGAGGTGAGTGTCAAAGAGGGACAAAGGAATGGGATGCAAGCTTTAAGAGCAAAGGTTGAACAAACTGCATATGGAAACAGTTGAACAAACTGCATATTAGTTTGGAAAGGGGGAGATTAAGAGTGGATATGGTAGCAGTTGTAGCAGAAAGTGAGAGACATGGATACTTGGTATAAGAGAGCTGGTGTGAGGTCTGAATTAAATGTGTCAGGTCCATCTAATATAAAGTAAAATTAGCAATAGTCAGCCTGTAAGCAAAAGTCAGGCCCTGCTACCATACCTGTTTGCAAGCACACACAACATAGAAGACGAGGGCTAGTCTTGAAAAAGCACAAACCCTCCTAAGAGGGTAGCACAAGACTTTCATGTTAACACGTTCTAGAAGGGTAGTACCAGAACACACCGATACCAAGTATGGCATAAACACACTGATCCCTCCTAAAGGCAAGGTTGAGATGATAGTGTGGTGAATAGAGATGTTTTAATCAAACCATGATGTAGAAAGTAAAGGATAACTAACCACGGCTGAGGGACAATACATAATTTGTTTATAGCAGTGAATAAATAGGGTTTGTGTTTGTGCAGCCAACGGGGGAGTGGAAAGGCCTACCATTCACTAAGCCAACTCAGTTGCAGTACTTGTGACCACTGAATTAGGACAGTAGGACTGTACTTTGCTGACAACAAGCCTGGTTCAGGGCTTTGATGCTAGAACTGAGTCTGTGGTATTATTGGGCAGTTGAACTGGAGCCTGCTATATAAGTTAGCTGACCAGAGCCAGTGTAGCATGCAGAGAGAACACACACAGTGAACAACTGACTGTGGGTCAGGGCAGTGCACAGAGGCCCCCCTCCATGGGATGCGTGCCATGCAGACACACACAAGCTGGCCCCTGCAGCCGGCTGCTTTGAGCAGCATGTGGGGCACAGTAGGCAAGTAGTCTGTTCCAGGGTCTCATTCAACCATGGGACATTGGCAACCCAGAGGATTGTGATGGGCCAGACCTGATCAGGGCTGTGGATTTAGAGAGCCGGATAGCTGATGCCAAACTCTGAAACTCCCTTTTCAAAGGGGCATAGTAATAAAATCAGATTTTATTACTAGATGGTGCTTGGTCCTACTGTGAGGTCCCTTCTAGTTCTAGTATTCTATGATTCTGTGAAACCTTTCAACTGAGTTGTAGGTCCAGCGATCATCATCAGAGCTGTGAGATGGAGTGGAGTGAAAGGGAACATGAGGACATTTTTCATAAAGTGAAAAGGACTGTGTCAGTGTAGAGAGGAGGGGTGCTTGACAAGGCATCTTGCCTGTGCTGCATTGGAGGTCAACCCTGAATCGGTTCATTCTGCAACTTGATTAGAAGCTTGAGCATCTCTGTCTGCTCATCCACTCAGTTGAATCCCTAGCAAATGTTTGGGTTTTTTTTCTGTTCTGGAACACCTCCCGAATGTAACTTTTTTGCTGCATCTTGACCTCTTTCTTATCTGCCAGAGGCTTCTGCTGGAGTGCATGTGGTGAACCTCAAGGTCTCTGTTGCTGTGAACAATACACAAAAGGGGGATTGTTAAATTCTAGCACAGCATTGAAATATTTCATTGCAGCACCTTTTGCCACATGTCACTGACCATTGCCAGACACGTATTCTGCAAGCACCCAAAGCATGGTGAGTGCTGGGTTTGGGGGGCTGGGGTTGTGCACAGACAAAAGAATGTAATCATTGCAGGGCATGTGGAGCAGCTTTTCAGGGAACTCATTCTAAAACTATCCCACACTTTCCCACAGGTGAGTATCATTCTAGCAGGCATCTCACTGCTGAGGATAAGCCGGGCAACCAGGGTGCACCTCTTATGTGCCTTTGCCTTTGAAACTGCTCCATATGGAGCTCATCTGTGTGTCTCTTTGGTCCCAGGACATGTCATTTGCAGAATGGCTAAGTGCCCTACAATGGGGAAGGCACAAAGCTGCACTGCCATGGAACCTGCAAAAGATGGTTAACAAGTACCGCCAGGAAGCTTCCCAGAATATTTCTCTGGAGGATTCCACTGAGATCTCAGTGTGCATTAGCACTCTGCTTGGTCATACCTGATTAGCTGTGCAGGACAATGTCCAGCTCTCACAAACACAGCCAGTCGTCCATTTTTCTATTCTCTACATTCACGTCAGCACTCCACAGCCACTTACCCTACATCTTGTCTCCTGCTTCCTGCTCCCCAGAGAGCACCTTCTGAGACTGACTGCACCTCAGGTATGGACAACAGGGCAGACAGCCAGGAACCTATGGGGCAACCCTTCTCGGAACGCCACATCTTTGTCTAGCTCAACCTCTTCATCAATTACTTTATCCTCCAGGTTAGATCCTCTTTCTGCTGCCTCTCTGTCCACCAAAGTATTCATGGGGCTCTTGGTGATGGAGGTGGAATGACTACCGAAGATAGCATCCAGCTCCTTGTAGAAAGAGCAGGTCTTACATGCAGCACTGGAGTTATTGTTTGCCTCCCTTGCCTTATGATAAGCCTACCTCAGCTGCTTTATTTTTGCTCTGTGCTGCAAAGTGTGCCAATCATAGCCTTTTTTGCACAAGCCTTGAGAAATTTCCCCATACTTTTCCCAGTTCCTGTGGTTCACTCACAGCTGGGACTGAACAGACTTTTCCCCATATACTGATCAGATCCAACAGCTCTGGTGGTCCAAGCAGGAGAGCTTTTGGTCCCATAGCCAGCCACGATCACCTGGGAAGATGCCTTGAGATCTCTCCATCTGAGCCAGTAAGCAGGAAATGGAATTTAAAATTCCCAGGACTTGCAAAGGGGAGGGGCAGATTATTTACCTTAGCTGCAGGGTAGCAAAATTAAAAACCCTTGGAGGAGAGGTGATCAGGAATAGTTGACATGGATTCACCAAGGGCAAGTCATGCCTGGCCAACTTAATTGCCTTCTATGATGAGATAACTGGCTCTGTGGATATGGGCAAAGTGATGTATGTGAAATACCTTGATGTAACATGGTTTTTTTTATAAGATCTCCCACAGTATTCTTGCCAGCAAACTAAATAACTTATTGGATGAATGGACTATAATGTGGCTAGAAAGCTCACTAGATCGTTGGCTCAAAGGGTAGTATTCAATGGCTCAATGTCTAGTTGGCAACTGGTATCGAGCAGAGTGCTCCATAGGTTGGTCCTGGGGCCGGTTTTGTGCAGTATCTTCATTAATGATCTGGATGATGGGATGGATTGCACGCTCAGAAAATTCACAGATTACATTAAACTGGGGGGAGAGGTAGATATGCTGGAGGGTATGTTCTAGACAAATTGGAGGAGTGGGACAAAAGAAATCTGATGCTCAGCAAGAACAAGAGCAGAGTCCTGCACTTAGGAGAGAAAATTCTCAGGCACTGCTACAGGCTAGGGATCAACTGGCTTATGTAGCAGTTCTGCAGAAAAGGACCTGGGGATTACAGTAGATGAGAAGGTTGGTATGAGTCAACAGTGTGCTCTTCTCACCAAGAAGGCTTATGGCATATTGAGCTATGTTAGAAGGAGCATTTCCAGCAGACTTAGCGGAGTTATTTGCCTCTATTTGTCATTAGTGAGGCCACATCTGGAATACTGTCTAGTTTTGGTTTCCCTACTACAGAAAGGATGTGGACAAATTGGAGAGCTCCAACAGAGGGCAACAAAAATTATTAGGGGGCTGGAGCATATGACTTCTGAGGAGAGGCTGGGGGAACTGGGCTCATTTAGTCTGCAGAAAAAAAGTGTGGGGGGAGGGCAGGGGACATTAAACTACTTGAAGGGGGATCTAAAGAGGATGGAGCCAGGCTATTCTCAGTAGCAGCAGATGACAGAACAAGGAGCTATGGTTTCAAGTTGCAGCATAGGAGTTTTAGGTTGGATATTAGAAGACACTACTTCACTAGAAAATGTGCTGAAGCACTGGAATGGGTTACCTGGGGAGGTGATGGAACCTCCGTTCTTGGAGGTTTTTAAGGACAGGCTTGACAAAGTCCAGGCTGGAATGATTTAGATATGGTTGGTCGTGCTTTGAGCAGGCGGTTGAACTAGAGGATCTCTTGAGATCTCTTGCAACCCTCATCTTCTATGATTCTCTGATATGTTCCTAATTCATAGCATTAATAAAAATTATTGGAAATGAAAAAGCATAGTTTTTAACAAAAACGTTCAGAAATTGATTTTAATTTTTCTAAACCTAATTTTTCTCCTTTTTTGTCTTTAGGTAATAGAATGCCAGAAAAATGAGTCTAATACTTCAGAGGATGAAAATGGAGAGAAATCAGAGCACAATGCACAGCAAGCATTTGTATTTGGTCAAAACTTAAGAGACAGAGTTAAGGTATGTAGTTAATCAGAAAAACAAAGATTATGTGATTGTGGAACTTCAATGAAAGTAGCTACATCAGGTGAAAACATCCAGAATAAAAAGCTGGTGGTTCTTCAAGTGATGTCCCTGTGGGTGCTCCACAATTGGTGTCAGGCTCATCCTGGCACCACAGATAGGATACTTTGAGAGCAGTGATTGGGCAGGCTGCGCATGCGCGAGCGGAGAGCGGCACTCCCACCTTTGAAGTAGCGTGTGCAGCCTGCTTCTCCTCAGTTCCTTCTTCAGTGCCCTCAGCCATAGATGGAGCTCAGTTCTCTTCTCCTCAGCACGCTCTGCAGGACAAAGCAGAATCACGCCTTACCAGCTTAGATAGTCCTGAGGCACTCAGGACTTACCTTCCTTTTACATAGAAGAAGAAGGAGGGGGGGAAAGCCACCACCACCAGCTTTTACCACGGTGCAGCAGCAAGCCAGTGACCCACAAGCCGTCTCAGCTGCTTGTACAGCTGCATATAGCTTCTGGGAGGCATGCCAGATTCTCCTAAGGAGAAGAGATACAGCAAATGCTGAGAATGCCCACAGCCAACCTCTGATGCCCACAGCGAATGTAAATGCTGTTTGGGGGGGACACATGTACCTCAGAAATGTGTCCATTGCCATAGCCTCACATCTAGAGCTTGCAAAGAAAGAGAGCTCATAGTGCACTTGCAGTCTATGGATAAAGCCCTGGACCCCCATAATTATCAAGGGCTAGAGCACAACTTCTCAGGGCAAACATCCAAGCCCTTCTCCTCAGAGAACACGCTCAGAAACTAGACCCTCACCAGCCTGCTCTCTCCCCTCAAGAATTAGCAAAGGAGATGAGTCAGGCACTTCAGGCATGGCAAAGTCTTGAGCCTCCTCTATAACGGGCTCAAAGGCGCACTAGAAAACAGCCCTCAAAATCAGCTACCACAAAAAGGGCACCTAGCAAGGGCCCTGTGGTGACAGAGGCACCACTGGCAGTAAGGGCACCTGGTTCACCGCGGGCACACTCAAGATCCCAGGCACATTGCCAACCTATGGCACAACATTCGCCTGTGGCACAGAAAACCAATAGGGCTAGCTCCAGCCGCCCCCTAATACTCCACACTAACTCGAATTCCTCTGGGGTCACAGCTACACTCATGCCACCACCTCAAGTGCTGACAAGCGCAGCAATGGGTCACAAGCCTGCATCCCATCGCTGTTCCTCAGGTCGCAAAACACAAGTGCTACCAGGACATGACAGGGGGTCTAGGACCCTGTTCCTTCCTGAGCCTTCACCACGTCACCATTCATGATCCCCACAATGAACAAGGAGTTCACCACGGTCACTGTCCGTATCACAATTCAGTGTCTACCATGGGGATACAGGGACCATGTTTCCTCGCAACTCTTTCCCAGAAAGGGCACATGCATGTTATGGAGCATACAGACCACCGCTTTATTAACATCCCATGGCACACTGATTGGCATTACTATGACACTCATCGTAGCCAACGGTCCCCCTATCGTTAGTGGGCACCACGACACACCTCCATTGCGCCGCCTACACCTGCACAAAGGTCACTGCCCTTCATGCACTCAGATGCATCACATTCCCCATCTGAGGGCTCCCATCTAGTGGAAGGACAGATTGAGGATGACCCAAACATCCACTGATCTGATATAGCACCAAATGATAATTCATCCTCCGCTCCTGATGAAGCGGTTATTCCAAATGACCCAACACCCACTGATGATATCAAGCAATTCCAGGACCTATTTAAAAAGGTGGCTACTAGTCAGGAGGTAGTTTTATCAGAGGTCCAAGAGAAACAACACAAACTCCTAGAGAATATACAGTCTTCTGCAAAGTCCAAAATCAGACTGCCTCTAGATGAAGCAATCCTTGAGGCAGCCGATGAAGTCTGGCAAACGCCTGCCACGGCCCCTCCAACCAATAAAAGGGGCGATAGGAAGTATTTTTATGCCATCTAAAGGTATGGACTTTCTCTACTTGCACCCTCAACCAAACTCCTTAGTGGTTGATGCTGCCAAAGGTCCAAGAACCCATATCACAAAACACATACACAGGACAAGGACCACAAATGCCTGCATGTGTTTGGGAGAAAGGTGTACTCTTCATCAGCCTTCCAGCTATGCATTGCTCACTATACAGCACTGCCTGCAAATCATGATTTTGACAGTTACACAAAATTAACAAAAGACAGGACTATACAGCACTTTAAAGACTAACAAGATGGTTTAATAGGTGATGAGCTTTCATGGGTCAGATCCACTTCTCTATTACTAGTTTACAAAATTAACAGAACTCATGCACAATCTTGCAGAGGATAAAAGACCTATCCTCAAGGCAATCATTAAGGAGGGTCACACTATACCCATACGGAACTGCAAATGGCCCTGGATGCCACAGACACTATGGCTAAGTCCACCGTGACATCTGTGGTAATGAGACATTGATCTTGGCTGCAAGCAGCAGGAGTGCCATAGGACCTCCAAGCTGAAGTAGAGGACCTGCTGTTCAACAAAGCAAAATTGTTCACTGAAGGTACCAATTAAGCACTTACATTCCAGCAAAGATTTGCATGCTACCCTTTGCACATTGGGGATGTATGCTCCCCCTTACCAAAGAAAGCACTACACAGCCTATCAAAGGCACAGGGACACAACCTTCACTAGACAACACTAATACTGTCCCTTTGAGCAAAACCGCTTCAGACCTCGAAACCAACGAAAGAGAACCCCAACCACTCTTCTGCGACCCAGGCCTTGAGGCAGCAAGTTCGAAAATTTGGTCAAGGGTCTGCTTGACCTCCCCCCAATTACAGTATCAAGTGAGCACAATATATTTCACCACCGTTTGCCCCCCCTTCTACGATCAGTGGGCAGCAATCACTACAGACCAGTGGGTCCTAGAAATCGTCAGCCGTAGTTATTCTATCCCCTTCACGGCAATTCCTCCAACCTCCCCATGCCCCTCCCTCCCTCTTTAGGGACTCCTCTCATGAGACTCTGCTCTGTCAGGAGGTTTCACACCTCAAAATCGGAGCCACAGAATGGGTCCCTGAAAAATACAAAGGGAGGGGGTTTTATTCAAACTACTTTCTCACTGAAAAGACCTTCCAAGCCCATCTAGAAGGAAAACACATATTGGTCATGATGGATGATATAACAGTAATGGTTTATGTAAACAAACAAGGTAGGGCATGCTCCTCTCCCCTGTGCCAGGAAGCCCTCAAGTTGTGGGACTTGTGCATAATACACTCAGTACACCATAGAGGTAGCTTACTTTCCGGGATCCCAGAACAAGTTGGTAGACCATATGAGCAGGTCTTTCTGTAACCATGAATAGTCCATTCACCTGGACAGCATGAATAGCACCTTTTAACAGTTGGGAATTGTTCACATAGTCTTGTTCACAACAAGACACAACACTGAGTGTCTGCAGATCTACTTCTTCATGAATCACAGCCTGGACTCCATCGCAGACGCATTCTTCCTTACATCTGTTCTAGTAGTGGGCAACCTGGAGCCCGTGGTGCTCCCCTTCCTCCCTCCACCTCCCCCCCGCTTTCTTTCCCTACTCGTCTCGTGCATTGGGGCATTGGAGCCCTGCACTTCCTCCCCCTCCCTCCCAGCTCTTCCAGAGCACCATGAATCTGCAGATTCACGCTTCATCCCCGCTCCTCCTCTTCCCTTCCAGAGCTTGAATACCACAAATCAGCTGTTCACAGGTGTTCAAGCTCTGGGAGTGAGGGGCAGGAGTGGGGATGGAGCACAAATGAGCAGATTCATGGCACTCCAAAGGTGCTGGGACGGGAAAGGGATGAGTAGGGAGCTCTAGTGCCTCAGTGCATGAGAGTTGTGGGGAAAGGGAGCAGAGAGGGTGTGTGTGGACCATGGGTGGAACACCAGTAGGCTGCAGGTTGCCCACCACTGTAGCCCACTGAGATAGAAGGCCACTCTTGTGACCCAATCACTATTTTCAGTTGCCCATCACTGATGTATTTTATGTGTTTCCACCCATTCCATTCGTCCACAACAAAAGGACGTTGTTAAGGGCCCAAAAGCAAGCTATTCCGATGTG
>JANRFK010006656.1:4719739-4742857 GCA_030068395.1 Apalone spinifera | reverse complement strand
ATTCTATGATTCTATGAAAGTTCTCCTGAAGGTCAGAAGGGAAGGGTCATCTTTGATATTGATAGCACCAGCCTGGCCCCATCGGCACTAGTATACCTAGTACTAGGTGGGTTAGACTCTCAAGCGCATGGGATCTGAATCTGGTGCTGTCGAGACTAATGGAGTCCCCATTTGAGTTCCTAGCAACATGTTTATTACTTCACCTTTCCTGGAAAATAGTGTTCCTGGTGGCTATAACTTCAGCCTAGAGGGTATCTGACCATAAGGCCCTGACATCTGAACCTCCACAAGCAATCTTCTGTAAGGACAAGGTCCAACTTCAGCCTTACCAGCTTTTTCTCCAAATGTAGTCTCTCAATTCCACCCAAACCCAGAACATTTTTCTTTCAGTCTTCTATCCAAAGCTGCATGCTAGGAGCTGAGAGCAAAAGCTCCATTCCCTCAATGTCAGATGTGTGTTTTATATTGAAAGGACAAAACTGTTTCAAAAGACAACTCAGCTTTTCATGGCAGTAGACAGAATGAAGGGAATCTCATCCTGGATCATATCTTATATCCAAGTATGCTACAAATTGCCAGATACCTGCCCCTGCACTGACAGCACACTTCACAAAGGTGCAGGCATTCTCGGCAGCTTTTTCTGGTGCAGTTCTCAGTCCAGGGTATCTGTAGAACTACAACATGGTCTTCAGTCTACGCCTTTTCTGAACAGTATGTGATTGCATAGCAAGCTCTGGACAGTGCCACAATTTGTAGAGCAGTTCTACAATCTGTGATGCAGTGAACTCTAATCCTTCCTCCAAGGAATTGCTTGGGAGTCCCCAAATTGGAATCATCACAATCAAGCACTTGAAGAAAAAATGGTTACCCACCTTTTTTTAAACTATTATTCTTCGACTTGTGCTGCTCATATCCATTCCAAGATCCATCCGCCTACCTCTCTGCCAGAGTCAGCCAGCAAGGAGCTGAAGAGGCGGTATGTAAGCAGGGCCCTATATATGGCACCATGAAGGTGCAACTATGAGGAGGCGCTGCAGACCCGACCGATGGATACCGCTAGCGGAACACCTTCCAGCCACTGCAACTATGCTTACACTTATGCACACACACGCACCACTACCTGGAATCAGTATGAGCAACCCATCTTGAAGAATAAACCATTAACTGCCTTTAGTAACTGTTCTGTCTCCTGCATAAAGGGACAGAATTAAGCATAAGCATGTCATATTAGCTTCCTAGTTCAGCTTTCAAAACTATTAGGAGTTCATTTTGTTGAATATATATGCAAAGCTTCTTTTTCTAAAGCAGCCACCTAAAATGCATTTGCAAAACAAAGTGGTAAAATGTGCTTAAGCGTTGATGTGTATATATATATACAAATTCAGGATTTGTACACACAGTAAAGTTGGTCACTTTGCAAAAAATGTTTTTCGTGGTACTACATTTTGAAGTCCTTTCCTGTAAAAAACAAAAAATACCCATTACTGTTATACATATAAAGTCTGGGGAATTGAGTGCTGTTTGAGCGAGGGCAAAGCAGGCTTCTACCTAAACACAGGCTAATTGAATTAGATTAACAGGTGTCAGTACCCCAAGAGACGAGTTTTATGCAGACACGTAGGTTGGGTGAAGCCAGTGGGACCATATGGCTCCTATATAATGTGATAGGAGGTATATTGGCCAGAACCACAGAGGGAGTTCCACAGCCCAAAGAGAACATAGACTTGATCAGAAAGGGGAAAAGAGTTTGGGGTATAGCCCAGTACAATTTTCAAAGCAGTTACAGTGCTGCTTGAAGATGTCCTTGGTTCTTTGGGATATATGAATTCAGTACAGGGACATTGCTTGCAACAAGAAGAAATTTGTGTCATGGGGAATACACTTTGGTCTTATTGTTAAGAGTATATATGAGCATATTGTTATGAGAGTGTATATGCATGTTTTTTGAGAAAATAAGGTCTGATCTTGATTTAGCTATTGTTAATTGTGTATACATTGTGTGTCAATCTCTTTTGTAGTTGGGAGATGAAAGTGATGAATCGGCTGATGTACAGAATGCTGGGCTTCCAAGCTCTGAAGCACCATCAGCAACAAACTACTTTTTGCAGTACATCAGTTCCAAGTAAGTCTGCAAATAAATTCAGAACAGATTACTTTATTGTATTACATGCCGATCATTAGTAGTAGTGTTGCTTTCTAGCAGAGGCAGGGTTCTGTTTGAATTGGGTTGGTACTCAGCACTTTTTTGAGGCTGCTACCTTGTTCTTCAGATTTGTAGCTTTTTGGTTTTTTTAAAAAATACAGTGTATTGTTGTTATGATTACATAGGATAGCTTTAAAAGATGAGGAGTGTGACAAATACAGCCTGCCTGAGTTGGCAGGGAGCTTGAAATGAATGTGACACTAAATATTGCCAAGATACTCCTCCACTGAAGGATCATCCGTACTCAGAAAACTGTTCAGGCTGCAAGGATCTGATTGCCCAATGACAGCTAACAACTAGACCACTTTCATCCCTTGAGTTTAGCTGTTAACTCCAAAACAATGTGTGACCTAAGACTTAGGTGGGTGGTTGATAAGGAGCCCAAGTTAATTGGTAGGTTTTTTTAATAAATGAAGAAGGAATTAGAAGGAAGGAATTACACAAATTCAGGTTAGAGAAAAATGTGCATCTTATTTCCAACTATTAATTGAAACAACTTGGATGTTGTGGATTTTCCATCACACAAATGGAATAATTTTGCAGTGACCCTTCTCTTACAATCTCTTTTTGGGTCAGGACACCTGCATTTATAACAATGTGAAATTTCAGATTTAAATAGTTGAAATCATGAAACTTATGATTTTTAAATCCTAGGATCATTAAATTGACCAGAATGGACTGTGAATTTAGTGGTGCATTAAGCATCGTGTTAGACCTTTTGATATTGGATAAACTCTTAGGATACACTTGGTGGTGATTAGATTTCTCAGAGTACAGTTCAAACATGTCAGAGGCTAGTACTCAGAGAAAATCTCCAATTATCAGAAAATATTTTTTCTAGGATGTAGAGTTTGTCATAAATCAGTTAATGCTGCACTGCTCGCTGTTACATCCTAGTTAATCAAACATACTCTTTTTTCATCATTTAATTTAACAAAAAAATGAAGTTCAGACCAATTATAATTCTTCTGTTGAAATTTTAGTGATTATGGAAACGTCCGTTTGTAGTAAATTAATGAGTGCATTTCTCTCCAGTTTAGAGAACTCGACAAACAATGCAGATGCTTCCAGCAACAAATTTGTATTTGGACAGAACATGAGTGAAAGAGTCTTGGTGAGTGGTGTTTGTTTTTTAAGTATAATGTTTTTTGAGTATTGTCCAAGTGGTATGTTATGCATGTCTGGGTCATCAGTATCTATTGGGGCTACCCATGAGTCTTGAGTGTCTTAGTGGCTCCCACCTGAGGATATACAGTACAGGTGAGTGTTCCCCCAGTTGCCACTTGATTCCTTACCGCTCATGGCAGCGAGCCAAAGCAGCACTATTTGTCCCACAAGCTCCTCTCCTGGCACATTCTCCCCTGTGAATCATTCTTGTCAGTCTAAATTAGTGAACTTTCTTGTCATTAATAGTCCAGGGTAGCTGTCTGCCACCTTGGCAGTTTTCTCTGTCTTGCATTTGACTGAACAGTTGGCCCAAAGCTAGCTGTTTTCCAACTTCTTAATGAGGCAGAAGCTTTGGGTTTTAACCCTCTAGAGTGGCCTTGTGTTAATCACTGATGACCGCATAAGTTACCTGATCTCTGAAGAAGCCACAACTTTGACAGATGGGATATCCGTTTCCAGCAGAATCCAAAAATCCAGGGCTGCCACATCAATCTGTTCTTAGTGCTGTCCATGAAGATGACTTGAGATTCAGATTACCAGGAATCCAAATTGTGATGATTGATCTTTAACTAAGGTACCCAGATCCCTCAGTGCTCTGGTGATCTGGGACTCTGTACCTATGTTCCTTGCCACCAATAACAGTGCAAGGGACTTGATCTGCTTTGTGCCACTCACAGTCCCCCACGATTGATCACTTTGACTACAGCAAAGCTTGCTTCTCCCAGAGCTGTTCCTGTGCCAAAGAGACATCTGGTACCAGCACACCCCCCTCAGAGCTGAGGAGGGAGAAGATGAATCACAAAAGTCTCCCTTCCAAGGGATTCTGGGTCCTATCCATGTAGCATGCTTCTGTCTGGTGGAGAAGCCTAGCTATTTTGATGCCAAAGACACTGTATGATTCAATACCCTCAGCTTCAATCCCAACACCACAGAATTACCAGCTGCTGGTATTAGTGTGGGCAGCATTGATAGGAAGGAGTCCATTTTTTCCTTACCAGTGCTGTACATCTTTATCCTGCCATGTTGGCACTCCTAATCTGGAGTAGTGCTACAATTTGTACTAAGGAAATATGTGTTCTCGGGGGCACCAGATACTGGTACTTTTATAAGATTACCAAAGATAGAAGACTGTCTCAAGAATCATGTTAGTATTTTTGTTTTTGCAAATCCAAAAGTTCATTTAGTCTGCCTCTCTTTCCCTACAGAGCCCACCAAAATCAAATGAAGCTGGTACAGAAAGTAGCAAGGAAAATGCTGCTACGGAATCTGGCTCTGAATCTTCTTCACAGGAAGCCACTCCAGAGAAAGGTGAATAGTGGATTTTTGGTTTTAGAATTATATTTAAGAAAAACAGTATTCTGTTACTACTGCTTGTATTGTGCCTAATCCTTGCTTGCAGTTGTTTTATTACCATATCAAAGTATAAAACCCACCCCAATTCCCTTACTGTCCCTTCTAGCCAGCATTTTATTAAAAATTGGAAGGGGAGGTACCTTGGTCCTTTGAAGGTCGGGAGGGAGAGGCGATTAACAGCCTGGATGGCTCTAGCATTCTAGAGGTATCTATGTCAGGCAACTTTTGTTCACTGCATGTGGATCAGGCATGTGAAAGGGGTAGGAATTTAGAGGACATATAGTCAGTCCTATTTTGATTGAAGAAGACAGGTGGCAAGGGATTATTTTTATTCTGTACTTGGATGAAACGTAACTAAACCAAATATCTAAATCCAGAACAATTTACTGAAACTAGGGGTTTTCTCTAACCCGGTGAAGGAGTAGGTTTTTAATGAGAAAAAAAGGTCATGTGGAAGCTATGGGAATTAGTTGCCAGTGAGCTGCTGGAGACTATAAAATAAAGGACTGCATTTTCAAATGTAGGCATGGCTGTGTTACCTGTAGCAATGCAGATACTAATATTATGCCTACAAAGGTTTTACACAATCCTCCTCTTGGAGAGACTCAGATAATCTGTGGACTGGATTTTCATTTACCAGTATTTAAGAAAAAAAGATGAACCATTTCTTAAGACAAAGTTACTTTCTTCATACTTTATTTCTATATCCTGATAAAAGCACAACTGGTAGAATGATAGTTGCACAAGATAGTTACTCTCTAGAGGAAAAACTTATTAACTGGTAGCTTATTCAAGTAAATGACAGACTTTGTGTAGGTGCACATGGGCATACACTTGTACAATGTGGATTTATGTGACTAGTATCCAAAGTAAACTTGAAAATGTTGTTCAGCTAATAATATTTCAGAATCACTGGCAGAGTCTGCAGCAGCCTATACTAAAGCAACAGCAAAAAAGTGTTTACTGGAGAAGGTAGAGGTAATCACTGGGGAAGAAGCAGAAAGCAATGTGCTACAGGTAAGAAATTGTTCACACAGTATGATGAGCTTCACTCTTGTTGGGATTCTTATGGTCCAACTATATTCATTCCATAATGATTGTGTGCCACTATTAATTTCCTATTCAGGTTCTTGCGACTCAGCATCATAGCACCATCCTATATGGTTTCCTATGATCTATAACTGAGGCAGGTATTTTTGTTGAATTTGTTACTGATGTTTATCTTAAGCAAGACACAGTTCAATGAACTCTGGTTAGATTTCAGAATTTAGGCTATCAAAATAAAAGTTCTTCATAATTCTTAAATTAAATGTGCCTTGTCTAGTCCATTCCCCACCTACCAAATCATGGACGCTTTAGTATACCTCCATATACTAATAAATACTTAAAGCTAGAAGGAATCATTTGGTCTGTCCTCCTGCATAACATGGGCTATAGAACATCAGTGATGCCTGTATCAAGCCTGTCACTTCTTTTTGAGATATAGAATATCTTTTGGAAAGACATCTGTTGTTGATTTAAAGACTTTAAGTGGCAGCAAATCCACCACATCCCTAGATAAGTTGGTCCAATTGTTAATTAGGCTGTCTGTAAAAATGAGCATCTTATTTCTAGTCTTTTTTTTGTGCCAAAGATGGAGTCATGTAAGTACTTGTAAAGTGTGGTCATGGCATCTTTTAATTTCCTCTTGAATAACTAAATAGATTGAGCTTTCTAAGTCTCTCTGTAAGGCCAGATTTACACTAGGAAGCAATGTCAAACTAAGGTACACAACTCCAGATATGTAAATACCGTAGCTGGAGTTAATGTACTTTAGTTTGAGTTACTGCAGCATCTCTGCTACAGGGTGGGGAGGGGTTGATGGAAGAAACTGTCCCATTGATTCTCTTACTCTTCTCGCTCCGGTGGAGTACCGGAGTCGACAGAAGTGCGATCAGCAATGAATTTAATGAGTCTTTACTAGACCTGCTAAATCAACCCCTGGAAGATCGATCCCCATAGCACCAACTCTCAATTGTAGACTAAGGCCTAAGTAAGGTTTTCCAACTCTCAAATTATTCTTGTAAATCTTTTCTGAACTCTTTTCAAATTTTCAGTATTATATTTGAAGTGTGGATACTAAAACAGATACCATCTTCTAAGTAATAGACTTCCTACCGACCATATGTAGAAGCAACGCTACTTCCCTACGCCTTCATATTCTTCTATATATACGTCCAAAATAGTGTTTTGCCCTCTTAGCAGCAGCATTGCAATGAGAGCTCATTTGCAAGTATCTGTTTTTATCCCCAAGTCCTTTTCAGTGCTAATGCAGTCCAGGATACAATCACCCATCCTGTAAGTGTGCTCTGTATTTTTGGTCCTAGGGCATGTGATCTTGCATTTGGGTGTATTAAAACATATGTTGCTCAAATGAGCCCATCTGGCCAAGCATTTGAGGTAGTCTTATAGAACTGACCTGTCCCCACGATTATTGGCACTTCACCAATCTTTGAGTCATCTGCTATTTTTACTAGTAATGATTTTATATTTTCTTCATGATTTTTGGTAAGAGTATTGAATAACATTGGGGCTTGAACAGATCCCTCTATGGGATGCCACAACAAACAAAAACAAAAAATTGCATGACTGATACAGCAGCTATATGTTTGTGTTAGCAAAAATGTTCTGCCATTAAGACTTGTTTGGGGAGAGCAAGATCACTCTTAACCTGGCATCCAGATCTGATGCTTGCTTGGCATTTCTGGTGTCCTAGAACTGTTCAGTGCGGCTTTCTAGGGGGTTGGAGTGGTTGCTAAATTGCCATGAATATGAGGAGGCCATTTGAAGAAATGAGTTTTATCTGCCTCTGAAGATCTTCAAGTCTTTGCATAGTCACACTCGCAACCCATTTTTCCCACTTGTTTGGAGTCTTATGTTCTGAATTCCTGGAAGGAACTGAAGAGGATTTGGGGTCGTTCCTCCTTTCTTACCATTGAAACTTTCCAGGATAGCAGCGGGAGAGAGGGGTTGGTGGTCCTGATGCTTTCCAGCAGGTTATGGAAGTACACAAAGTAGGTGCCTTGATTCCACAAGTGTGCGTTTGCAGAGGCTAGTTACAAGTAGGTAACATTCATTTTTTAGTCTAGTGAACAATTTTCATATACTAGCCACAACTATTGATGCCTTAGATTCCACAAGGCACCTCCTTTGACTTGGTGTTGCCACCCTGCACCAGATTGAGAGGGATGACCACTTGAGCACAGATGTTAGAAAATGTGGTCTGAAACTGCTGTCATGCAGAATTTCTCCACTCTCTGCTGAAGTTCTGTTCCATGCCAAGTAATTTTCTTGAAATCACAAAACCATGTCCTAAAGACGCTATCCAGTGTGGTAAACTGCCACTGTACCTCTTGTTTCTAGCAGGATCCATTGCAAATATCTGTCATGGGGAAAAAAAATCAATGGTCATGAGGCTCTAATCACCCTATGACTGCTAACAGAGAGACCACTTTTCTTCCCTTCAGTATAGCCATTAACACAGGGAGACATTGGACCATCGAAAGGATATTTGATCCATGCTGATATCCACCCTTCCCAGTGAATAAGATTTGTGAGTAGCTGGTGCTTTTGTGAATGTGTAGAATTAGACAAATTCATATTAAAAATAAATGCCAAATTTTAACAGAATTATCAATCATTGAAACGATTTACGTAGGGATGTAGTAGATTTTCTGTCACTTGAAGTCTTTCATATTAGATGCTTTTTTTAAAAGATCTGTTCTAGCTGTATGGGCTTGATGCAGAAACCATTGAGTGAAATCTGTTAAGCAGGAGATCAGATTGGATGATCATAATAGCCTCTTCTGGCTTTAAATTGTAAATCTTCCCTTCCTTCAAACAAATAATAGCTTGAACAACTATGAACAAACCTAGCCTGGATGCGTCAGGTCTGGCTCATTACCATCCGATATTATGCTTTACTTTCCTCAGCCAGCTCTTCATAAAAGTTAGCCAAAAAGCACTTTCAAGCTTTTTTTGGGAGTGAGCCACAATACAAGACTCCCCTGGTTGAAGATAAATACTTACAGTTAGTCAGGTCATTCCACAATTGAAGTTTGTTTCTATACTCCTTTCATAATGTCCACTTTCTTTCTTATCCATGCTGATGAGGAGACTTCATCCCATACCAACCTGACCTTGATAATGCATGTCTTGTGGCTGAATTTTAGCAGTGACATCTGAGCATGGAATTCTTTAGCAGTGCTGGTTGCTGTGATCAGATCAAGCCTGTTCTCTGCTCACTAAGATGGTTCCTAATAGAGTATCAGATTAATGGTATCTGTTAGCTTCAAGGTTTTGTGTATCTGAAGGTTTTGTGATTAGGACTGTAGTCAACAGCTGATCTAGGACAATAGACCTTTTACTCAATGGGTACAGCTCATCTATGAGAAATCTGCAAAAACTCTTGTTTCTCTGAGAGGGTGCAGTGATTCTCCCACAGGATTTAAGAATAACCACAAATTACATCACCTTCTGTTCTAAGAGCAAGGTGATTTTGTTCTTCAACTTGCCTTTCTTAATGAGAAGTCCATGGCACATATACATTTTTTAAATTAAATACGTAATTTTAAAAGATGCAACATAATATATTTTGAGGGCTTTAGTTGCCAGAGACAGTAAGACTTTAGTTTCCAGGTTATCAATTCAGCACTTTTTAGTAGCATGAAATTTCACTTTAGTGAATATTTGAAATCTAACCAATGCAGATTGGGAGATTTTGATTCTGTAATCATGATGTATTCTATAATTATAGTCCACAATTAAAGAACTTTAGCAAGAAGGCATCTCTTTTTGTTGCAGATACAGTGCAAGTTATTTGTGTTTGATAAGAACTCTCAGTCTTGGGTGGAAAGAGGTAGGGGACTTCTGAGACTCAACGATATGGCATCAACAGATGATGGAACATTACAATCTCGGCTGGGTAAGATGAGCTGTGGGAAGGGAAGTTTTGGGATGATGTACAGTGTTGCTACCACAAAATGCTTCCTTGGTAGTTGGGGACATCCACTTAGGGTTATTCTGTCTAATTATAGCAGCTGGCCAAAAAAAGCTGCAAAATTTGAAGTTCATGTCGGTTTCCCAGAATGGTCTTTTTCTCAAGCTTTAATGTGTAGATTGGAGCTTGTCTGAAAATATTAGTTCATCAAACATGAAACTTCTCTGGAAAGCAGTTGGATTGGATGTAACCCTCCAAATGTACCTGTTGGTGAGCTCCACCCTGCAGTATGCTACCCAACCAAAGACCCCAGATATCTTTGGGTCCATGTCTCTCTGGTAACCTGCCATGCAGTCTGCCTCCAGAGAACTCCCAAGCGCCTAGAGTCTGTAGCTTTGGGGCAGCCCTGTCACATCTGGGTTTCCAGATTCCTGCTGTCAAGATTAGGAACCAGAAAGCTCTGGAGACTCTCAGGGTTTCTGGGCTTACTGCTTCAGAAACCTAAACTGGAAGCTTAGGAGTCGTGGGATTGGCTCCTGGGGTCTGTATCTCTAGGGCGGAGCAACCATTTGGACTACCCTAGTGCTTCAGATTCCTGGGCCAGCTGGCTTCCTGAAGTCCCAACAAGGCCAGGAATCCTTGGGGTCCCCAGCCTTGGGCAGCCTGCATGGCAGGACTGCCCCAGAGGTGCAGATCCTAGGAGCCCTGGCAGCTGTTGAGTGAAATTGAGACTGTGTTTCACTCAGCTGGACAATGTGTGTCACTTCTCTCTCTCAGCAGCAGCAGAATTTGATCCAATTAAAAGATACTGCCTTACCGCCCTTGTCTCTCTGTTATCTAGGGACTGACATGTCTACAACACAGTATACAATTTCACTCACTGTAAACTGGTTCCAGAGAGCAAATTTCATTTTTGAAATGTTGTGTGTTGGTCTTTCTGAAACAAATATTTTTGGGAATTTCCAGTTTGCTATGAGTCAGAAATCCTAAGTTTTGGACAGATCTAACATAGCGGATTTGGTGCAGTGATCACCAAGCTATTGGTTATTCCTCTGCAGATAACACATTCCTAGGTTTTGTCTACACTACCAAGTTTTGTCAACTTAAATTTATGTCAGTACCCAAAAGCTGATATAAAAATGGGAAGATTGTTCACATTAGCCCCCTCTGGTGACAGATCATATCCACATTGGAGGCACCATCATTGACACTGTGAGCAATGCACTGTGGGTATGTATCCCACAGTGCAGAGTGACACCTTCTGTCACTAGGTATTGTGGGAAGGCAGAGCTGATTGCTGCACATCTTGGAACGGCGCTAAATATTCCATCATGCAGTGCTTTCTATCTTAGCCCCTCTGTTGGCTTGCAGTTTTCTTTTGCACTATTTTTTTCCCAACAGCCATTCTTTGACATGCATCCTAGCATCTGTACTTAGAAGGGATGGATCCCACGTTTCTCTCCTGTGCTCTGTTAAGTGTCATGAGCACATCACACATAGCAGCGCAGTTAATCATTACATTATTGACAGAGGAAGGCACATAAGTGCCCAACATTCGGTGTGTTATGGGCAGAAGTAACTTTACATTGCTTTTGGCATTCACAGAGCAGCTGCATAGGGTAGACCATTGCTTTTGGGCTAGAGAAACCAGCACTGAATGGCGGGATTGCATCATCATGTACATGTGGGATGAAGAGCAGTGGCTACAGAATTTTCAGATGTGGAAAAGCCACTTACCTAGACCTGTGTGCTGAGCTGGCCCCAGACGTGGTGCAGGGACACCAGAATGAGAGCTGCCCTCTCAGAAGCATGTGGCAATCGCTTTCTGGAAGCTGGCATCTCCAGACTGCTACTGGTCATCGCAAATCAATCTGGAATGGAGAAGTTGATCATTGGGGGGCTATGTTTAATGCAAGTTTGCAGGGCATTAAGTCACATCCTTGTACAAAGAACTGGGACTCTGGGAAGTGTGTGTGAAATAGTGGGCAGCTTTGCAAAGATGGTTTCCCTAATTGTGGAGGGAAAATAGAGATCAGACACGTTCCAGTTTTAGTACCAGATCACCTTACAAAAGAGTACATCAATAGGAAGTATACGTCTCCCTTATGTTGCAGGTGTTCATGGATCACTGTGGGTGTTTCCCTGAAGGGATGGTCTGGAAGGGTGCATGCTGCATGCATTTTTCAGGAACACCAGCTTGTACAGGAAGCTGCAAGTGGGGACTTTCTTTCCAGACCACAAGATTACAGTGGAGGAAATAGAAATCCCGATAGTGAGCCTGGGAGACCTGATTTACCCCTAACAGCTCTGGCTTATGAAACCTTACATGGGGCACCTGGACAGCAATAAGAAGCATTTCAACAACAGGCTGAGTAGGTGCAAAATGACAGTTCAATGTGCATTGGTAGATTAAAGGCATGCTGGCGCTGCTTGTATTGCAAGTTAGACCTTAATGAGAGTAATATTCCCATGGTCATAGCCACATGGTGCACTTTGCATAATATCTGTGAATCTAAGGATGACATGTTTGCTCTGGGGTAGAGTGCTGAGCCAGAGCATTTGGCTGCTGAATTTCAGCAGCCAGACACTAAGGCTATCAGAGGAGCCAAGATGGTGACAATTGAAATCAGGGAGTCTTTGGGAAGCACTTGGACAATGAGAGCAGTTATATATGTTTGTATAATTATAGCAGACATCTCACTGCTAAGGGTAAGCAGGGAAACCAGGATACAGCTGCTGCATGCTTGAAGTGTCTGTCCTGCTCTATATGCAGCTCACCTATGGTCCACTTCGGTCCCTGCACAAGTGATTGTAGATAGTACGGAACAGTGCTCTGAAGTGGAGTAAGGAACAAAGCTGCACTGCCAGAGAACCTGTAGAGGCTTAGTAGAGGATTAATGAGTACCTCCAGGAAACTTTCCTGGATATTTCTCTGGAGGATTCCGGTGAGATCTTGGTATGCATCAATACCCTGTTCCGCCGTGCTAATTAGCTGCTTAGAGGAAATGTCCAGCTTAGAGAAATAGAGCCAGCATCCCACTTTCCTATATCCTTAACGTACCTCTGCACTGCACAAGCCACAGCCACTTACCCTGCATCTCATCTCCTTCCTTCTGCTCCCCAGAGAGCAAGTGCTGCGTCTAGCTAGGCCCTTCAGGAGTGGAGAACAGTTCCTGGCTGCCTGCCATGAGTTCCACATCTTCATCTAACTCTACCTCTTCACCGATAATGTTGTCCTCTTTCCAGTGCTTTCATATCCTTCGAAGTATCCATGCAGCTTCTGGAGATGGGGACACCACCAAGAATAGCATCCAGATCTTCGATGCAGTACTAAAGTGGCAGTTTGCCTTCCTCACCTTATGGCACATCTGCCTTAGCTCGTTTATCTTTGATTGGGATATACTAGAGTGCAGATTGCAGCCCTTTTTGCACAAGCATCAAAAAGTGTTCCCATAAGTATCCCAATTCTTAAGGGTCAAGCGCAGCTAGGACTTCAGACTCCTCTCCGTCTGTTCTGATCAGATCCAACAGCTCTGTGGTGGTCTAAGTGGGAGAGTGTTTGGTGTGGTAGCCAGCCACAGTCACCTGGGAAGACATGATGAGACCTCTCCACACCAAGCCAGCAAGTAGGAAATGGAATTTAAAATTCCCAGGATTTGTGAGTGGGAGGGGCAGATTATTGTTTTACCTGGCTGCAGGGCAGCAGCGTTCAAACTAGGGATGTGAATAGGTAACCAGTTATGCAGTAAGCATAATTCTTAATGGGCTGTGAGAGGGTGTCGGAAGCAGCAGCAGGGCCGGAAGGGCTGCCAGCTCTCCCCTCATCCTTCCTCCATGAGCCCGCAAGCATGCACAGGCTGGGAGCCAGCAGTCCTCTCCTCACCCAGACCCCACTTGAGACTGCCAACTCCCAACCCATGTGGACTGGGAGCCAGCAGCTCTGTGGGCCTGGAACAGCCTGGCTGGAACAGGCCCTTCCCAAGGTTCAGAGGCCATTCCAGCCCTGCTGTGGTGGGTGCGGGGGCCACTCCAGCCGAGCAGGCTGAAATGGTCCCCCTGCTTGTCCCAGTTTAATCAGTTATCCAGTTAAATTTAACTAAACAAACAGGATTTTATATCCGTAGTTCAGACTGCTGACTAGAGCAGTCAGGATGGGCATCATGGAACACTTACTGGAGGCCAAATAAAGTGATTAAAGCAGATGTGTGTACACTGGCTTTTTGTCATGAATAAAGGGAAGGGAAATGGCAAGTCTCTCATGGGGTGGAAATAGTTTGTTACTGAAACTGGGCATTTTTGGTGACAAAACTTGGTAGTACAGACAAAGACCTAGACGCATAAAGAGCGGTTATTATTGTTGAATGTTTGTTCTTTAAAATATATGAACCTTCTTCATAGCAGAGCCCAGAAATTAGATTGCCTTGATTCCTCTAACTGCAGCTGCATTTCTCCTGCACTTAAAGCAGGGTGAGTTCTAGCAATTTGCTGCCACTAATGCCAGGATAAACACAGCTCCCTCCATTACAATGAGGGGGCAGTGAGTACTTCAGAGGCATTGATGGTACAGAATTGGGTTGAACACACCTAGCACAATGCCGAAGTGGCAGATTTTGTTAGGGACGGGTCAGGTTGGATCCCAGAGCCTATTGCCAGTGATGAGAGTTAGAGTGAGAGAATTACGGCTATCTAGAGATGTTGAATGGTGTCATCAGATATTTGGCAGCATGTGTGGTATTTGTGTTTTTCTCAGCTCTATGCAGATAGTTGGCACAGCAGACCTCAGTCGAACTGCCCATGAGAGAGATTACCTTAACTCTGTCCTGATTTTAAGAGGTTTTAAATTTACCCTGTTTACATTCTGGAAAGGCACAAGGCATTACTAGATAATTTTTACTGCATTAACAACATTCTTTGGCAGTGAATAAAATGTATTTTATAAATTCCTCACCATGTCTTATGCATTGATGAACACACAATCTTTAAAGATTAGTCAATATATGCTTTCTGGAAGCTGGCGGTTTCCATCTTTAGTCTGTGATATACAAATAAAGACTTTGGGGCTGAGTCTGATCCCCTCTCTGGCCCTTATACATTCCTTCTGCAATGTAATGAAGCTACAGGATGCACCTCTGTAAACCGGAACTCTCTAGTCCGGCAACATCCGTGTTCTGGCATGACCACATATGTTCCAGGATTTGTGTTTCCTGGCGTGTTGCAGGGAGTGGGAGAGACAGGAGCTTGGTGCACTGTGGGAGATGTGTGGGACTGGGAGCCAGGTGTGTAGCTGTGGAGAGGGAGAGGGAAGCCTGGTGCATGTGGTTCAGCTGGGCTGTGGGGGGAGAGGGTCAGAGCTGGGAAGGCCAGCACGCAACCCTGTTGGGCTGGGAGGGAGTTGGGGGAGGAGGAATAGGAAGCCCAGTACATGACCCAGCTGGGCTGCCAGGAAGCCCGGGGGAGCGGCAGGGCAGGGGGGCCCAGAAATCATCTCTCCTGGTCCTGCAAATTCCCTCATCCTGGACCAGTTAGGTCCCAAGGAGGTCCAGCCTGTACCTAGGTCTGATTTTTCTAGTTATGCTTTCTCAACATGCAAGTTGTATGTAAACAGGATTCTCCTTCTAAAAAATACGTATTCTGAAAGTGACAAAAGAGTTTTTTCTGCTATGTCCAGGTGTCCAATGTCTGCTGTTAACTTGCTTTGTACGTTGGTTCTAGTAATGCGGACTCAGGGGAGTCTCAGGTTAATCCTGAACACCAAGCTCTGGGCTCAGATGCAGATTGATAAAGCCAGTGAAAAAAGTATCCGCATCACAGCCATGGATACAGAGGACCAGGGAGTCAAAGTTTTTCTGATATCGGTGAGTGATTTTATTTACCCTCATTTTCCTGCCAAAAAGAGTTATTTTTCTTTGAGTAGCCTTCATATGCTTGTGACACTTAAGGTATGCATGCACACCATGCACTTTCAATCAGATTTTGGTTAACAGTGTACATTCATCCCACACATGCAGCTTTATGTTTCTTGTGTCCTGCACGGATGGGCAAACCACCCTCAGTTCCTTCTCGACTGCCTCTGCCTGCGATGGAGCGTCAGCATGTCCACATTGAGCATGCCTTGGCTAATTTTTTTTCTTATATTTGTTAGTTTAGTCTAGTTTCTTGGTTAGATTAGCTTAAATTACTAGTTGACTGTGATGGTTTACCTCCCCCAGTAGCAAGGTACTACCTGATAATTTTGGGGTTCCACTGAGCCCAATCCTGTTCTACCTCTCTGGGTTCACTTATAGTGCCCTGATGAGCCAGGTCCTTAAGCCTCCTCCAGCACACACACAGATAAGGTCTCGCTCAGCCACGAAAAGATATAGACGCTGAGAACAGTTGTGGGGGAGGGGAATTCAACTCAGGAATTGCCCTGCTCTTCAGTGTACGACCCCTCTGGAATGTACACCCACAAATGTAAAGTCTAGCACAGCACAGAAATCTCAAGAAATCCACCCCCTTACAGCTTCTCCCTTTCCCCTTCCTCCAGCTATGAATTCCACAAACAATGGCTGGCTTTAGAATGAAGATGTGCTGGGCCTCATGCAAAGGGCCCTTTCTCTGTTCATGAAGCTAGGACTCTGACTCAATGTCAAGAAATCCATGATCCCTGTACAGAAAATACAGTTGTTGGATTTGTTGGTAGCCAGAATCTACATTATCATGGACAGATTGATAACATTGTCAGATCTTGTCAGGGCTAGTCAAAAGAGTCTGTAAAACTCATGAAGAAACTGCCTCCAGCTCCTAGATCACATGACGGCACTTTTGTAACAGATTGCGTAAAGTGTTGTCTTTATTGCTTCCAGGGTAGCTCAGAGCAGTCTACTCACCAAACCGACAGAATTTAGACAAAGAGGTTTCGATTCACCCACTGGGTTAAAAATTCCCTAGGCTGGTGGAAAGGTTATCACAACATTGAAGCAGGTGTTGCCTTCCTCTGACCAACCTAAATGGTCACTGTAACAACAGACACATCTCTGTTGGGATGGGGAGCACATCTTAACACTCATACAATCCAGGGCAAATGGTCACCTCAAGAAACCAGTATGCACATCAACTAGTTGGAACTCTGGGTGCTCATGTTTGCCTTCACTTTCTGCCTCTTCTCAGGGCCATGACTGACAATGCGGCCTGCATGTTTTCTGTCAACTGTCATCAGGAGCAAAATCCCCTCTCTGAGTGCTGAAGTAATAAAGTTGCCAAACTGATACATAATCCATCAAATATATATTTTGGCAATGTACCTATATCATATTCAATATACCAGGCCGATACTTTTAAAAGACACTTTTCCTAAGACTACAAATAGGAGTTGGACTCTCTTACATTCCATGGCATATTTCAAATGTGAGGATTTCCAGAAGCAGGCCACTTCACCACCTCCATGAACAGCTTTGTATGTTCTGTTCACGAGGAGGTCTAGGCCGCAGTTCCCTGAGGGATGCTTTCTTCCTGCATTAGATGAAGGGTCTGTTCTCTGAGTTTTACTGCTGACACCTCTGGTACTGAAGCTGATGAACAAAATCATTCTTGGAGATACTCCATGCATCTGACAAAATGATTTTTACCCACGAAAGCTTATTCCCAAATAAATCTGTTAGTCCTTAAGGTGCCATGGGACTCCTTGTTTTTGCAGCTACAGACTAGCATGGCTACCCCTTTGAAAATTATTCTTACCTGTTTTACCTGTCCCCTCCAGCAATCATGCTTCCAATCATCTCTTAAGACTCCAGTCAGTTACTTCATCCCAACCTAAGAGTTCCCTGCTTCAAGATACTGGGGTGAACATCACAGTGTTCATCTGCTGTCACCATTTATTTGATTGGAGCTAGTTGCAGGGACTGTTTGACCTTTTTTTTTTTTTAGTGTGACTGTTTCACTGTGTGGTTGGTTGTCTGAAAAATGTGAATTGGGAGTGTTTTGTTCCAGATGGGCCTGGAGTAGTTGATTGGAGGGAGAGGTTTGAGCTGGGCCCTCTGCTTTGAGCCAGCAGCCAGTTTCGAACCAAGTGAGCAGTGAACAGAGGACAGGCAAACTGGGAGTTTTCCTGGAAGTTCACCTGGGGGCAGTTCCCACAGAGTTTTTTTGCCTTTCAGGCTTCTGTGAGCAGTAAATACAACATCTGAAGAGGTTCTTAGAAAGAAGACAGTATGGATAGTGAGCAATCAGCTGTTGTGATCTGCAAAGGATATGCTATGTTTGTCTTTCTCCCAGAGGATAGAAGCAACTTTATATGAAGTGCAAACTGATCTCCATACTGGAAGAGAAGATTAAAGCACTAGAGACCTAAGTATCCAACTATGTGTTGCATCAGAAAAAATGAAGACTTTCTGGATAGAAGTCAGTATTTGATACAGCAGGCACTGCATGTTGAAGAATCAGAGAGGGCAGTGCAGAACGAGAGGGAAAAAATTGGCAACATGTGCCCTCCAGAAGAAAGGAGAACACATGTACACCCGATGCAGATAGAGGTAAGAAACCATATTCAGGCTTGCTACACAAATAGTGCAGCAGAGAATGGTTTGGAAGACACATCTACAGGAAGGCATCAGAAGGAGAGCCCATCGACTGGAAGGCACGGGATGTACTGTCCTAGGGGTGGGGATTCCACAACCACCACTCCCAAAAAGAGAAAATGGTTGGTGGTGGTGATCTGGGACTGCTTTCTAAGGGAGCCAGCCATTTTCCATTCAGACCAGGAAACTTGAGAAGTATGCTGCATTGGAAATGCTGTTCCTTTCAGTACTGGACCCAATTCTGAAGCTCTCTTGTCCCTAGGAGAACACTTCTTGGGAGTCACCTGAAAGTGGAGCACGCATAGGGACACCACTCAAAGAAGAAGTTGCTCACGCTATGAAATAACTGTAGTTTTTTGAGATGTTTCCGTATGGGTGCTCCACTACCCTCCATCCCCTTTGCTTTTGTGTTCTCTCTGAGAGACTTTGCATGAGAGAAGAAACTGAGGGGAGATTGCCTAGGCAACCCCTAATTACCCTCAGTGCTCAGCACAAGAATGCATTGGATGTGTGCACAGATGCTGAGAATGAAAATCTCTGCTGGAAAGCACTAGGGGCGCTCACATACTTGAAGCGAAGCACCTAGTTACTGCACAAGTGAGTAACTTCTCCTTTTCTTAAATTGCTATCATCTCTCCCTCCATAAAAAGATCACTGACAGCCCCTATTCATTGCCAAAGGAATTATTTATTTATGGGAAGGAAGAAAGGAAGCAAAAGCATACTTGTTTGACAAGTCCTGTACATTGTAAAGTTGCTTTGCTAAGCAGAATTGTCCAACCAGTATCCCTTGGAATCCCCATGGGGGGTTGTTGATCTTGCTGTAAATGCATTGTCAAACCCCATCAATCAGAAAGTACTTTTGGAAGAACCAAGGTATCTGGCTTATTAGTGAAACAAGGGGGTGAGTAGATTTCTAAAACCAGCTATTTATAGGCATTCATGTTGGTATATCCACAAGAGCGCTGAAGAAAGAACCAAGTGACTTACTTTCTAGCAAGTACTGATCTATGCCAGAAGTAATACTTCAGAATATAGGGGGGAAGAAGGAGGAGATTCAAAGATGGCTGACAAGAATGATTAGAGGCCTGTGTTCCTTCTAAGCAGCATGGTCATACAGCTGCCCAGAAGTGAGTCAAGTGCTGCACATTTGATTAGCAGAGCTGCGCACATCTGGCTATGTGTATACAAGTGCCCTCCCCCTTCTTCTCTGCTGCCATGTAGCTCCTGCCCTCTGCCTAGGAGTCCCTGGCTGGCTGTTCCTGGGACCCTTCTGCTTGCTGTACAGAGGAGGGGCTCAAAGGGAGAGAGGGTACTGATATCAGTGTGTCCCCCGCCAACCCTATGTGCATATGCCCCATCTCTGCAGAGCAGGAGAGCTGCTGGCAGCTGCTGCAGTCTGAACAACGAGCTTTCTGGTGAGTGCCTTAAAGAAACAATGCACAGTCTCTCATAGACTTTCCCAGCAACCAGTGTGCACACTGTCTGTCTGTCTCTCTCGCACTTAATCACATACACACTCTGTGTGTGTGTGTGTGTGTCTCACTCATACACACACTCTCATTGTGTCCCTCGCATGTACGCATATACACACTGTCTCACGCATATGCATACACATACTGTCTACATTTGTGTCACACTCACCTTCCAACACAGACTTGTGGTGGTCATTTTACATCTTGATACTTCTCTGTAATTTTAGTCTTTCAAAGAGCTGATACTTTAATTTTTATTTATCTCTTATACTTAAATTTTAATTCTTTGAGTTCTAAAATGCCTAACCTATCCTGACTGGAGTAATTATCCCTGTGATAACATTTTAAAAATATATATTCTATCTAGACTTTTTGTTTCTATTGATGGTGAACATCCACACATTACTTAAGTATTGGTGCACAGCCACACATTACTTAAGTATTGGTGCACATAAAAAAATGAATTCTACAGATGGATGGAGAAAATTTGAGGAAACATTAAAGGGCCTAGAAGAAATCTCCTCAGAAGAGAAATTAAAAAGATTGGGTTTATAACCTTAGATGAGACAAATAAAAAGGAGACATGATAAAAGTATGCAAAATGATGTTTGGAATAGAAAAGGTAGACTGGGTTCTACGTCATAAAATAGGAACATCCAATTAACTGAAAACTAATAAATTCAAAATAGATACAAGGAAATATTTTTACATTCATTGTGATAATGAGGTCCACAGGCTGTCATGGAGGCCATCAGATTAGCAGTATTTAGGAATGGATTGGGCTTAATTATTTCATGATTGTCACTTTGTGTCTCCTTGAAACCTAGAATGTCTGAGTCAGGGTGAAGTGATAGAAACAGCTCCAAAGTGACACACTCAGCACACCTTGAGGGTCAGTCATCACTGAGATTTGCCATTTTTTACTGTCCATTGTTTTGAGTTCGGAGACATTTTAAGCTCATAAATTAGCCACAAGTAGCAGCCTGGCTTGTGTCTATGTAGTGCCAGTAGTCTTGGGCATTGTGATTCCAGAGCTAACTCATGCAGTCCCTACCTTATTCTTCAGCTAACTTGCATTGCTTGTGTAAGGGAGACTGCAAGGATGGTAGATTACTTGACCCGGTTATAGTAGTTCATTAGAACAACTCATACAACAACACAAACAGCATACACAATAACCTTAAACAAACATCGCCCTTCATGGCAGAAAAAAATCCTCCGTAATCATCTACACAAAGCAACACATCTCAGGTAGGGATATAAGCAACTAGTCGACTATCTGATAAGCAGAAGCTTATCAAATAGTTGACACACTAGTCAACTAGTCGCCCCCCCCCATCAGAAAAAGGCAGCAAGGGGAGAGGGGTATAGAGGAGGGTGTTCTGGGGGGAGCCAGCTTAAAAGCCAGTTCCCCCCCCATGGGAGGGGGCAGGGTCACAGCAGCGGCGTTCCACCTTAAGAGTCCCTGTTTGGGGCTCTTATACATTTCAAAGTGGGAGTACCACGTGGAGCTTGGGGCCTGCTGTGACACGTACATTTCAAAGGCAGAACACTGCACTGCGCTTCCACCTTTGAAATGTAGCAACAGCCGGGCGGGTTCTTGCTACATTTCAAAGAGGAAGCTCCCTTTTCGACTAATCAAATAGTCGATGGAAATTCCATCGACTATTCAATTAGTCAATTAATCTAATTTTAACATCCCTAATCTCAGTGCAACACAACGCAGACACATGTTAACGCAGCCAGCATGGACAATAACCTCAGCTGTCACTCTGAAGCCAAGAATGTCTGAGTCAGTGTGGGGAAAAAAAACTACAAGCATGGTTAAGAGCACTTTTTGTTTAGAATATTGCCAGGTTCAATTATTGCTGGAATTCATGGTCTGTTTTCATCCAGTTTTTAAAATTCCATCCACTTTCCGCTTTTTTTATACACATGATTTCATTAATTATACCCTTGCAACAGCCTAGCTTTCAGCTGCTGGTATGAATATTATCCACTGAATAACTTAGTTTTGAAAAGGCTACAACTCCCCTTAGAGTGTACTAGAAAGTCAGACGCCATATACTGGGCTTCATGAACCACAAGTCTGGCAATTCCCAGTTATTAAATGTGTTTTGTTAGAGGTACATGATACAACAATCACAAGTCGTTTTACTAATAAATCTGTGTACAGGATGTATGAATGACAATCCAGATAGATTATTCGAGGGGACTTTGAAGGTTGAAGACACTTCCCTTTGTAAAGAAAGTAGAAGCTTAAATTTAGGGCTCCTCCCCCCCCCCAAAAGAAAAAAGAAAAGAAAAAAAAGCCTGTGCATTTGGCATGCAGCTGGGTGGTTCTGCGTCTCCCCTCTATGCCTTTTCTTTTGTTGTTGGTTCCTCTTGAATATCTTCTTGGGATGAGGGAGGTTGCATGTGGTTTCTTCTGAAGTCAACCAACATCATTCCCTTCAGTCAGCCATAGGAAGTGGTTGGAGAGCATCACTGAGTGTATTCTTCCCTTCAGAAATTAAACGTGCCCAGCCCTTGTCCACCAATGCTGTGATTCCATTGCTACTAACTCTCTGATTTGGTCTGAAAACAGCCAGCTGGATACCAGACCTACTGATTCTGAAATCCTACAGTATGAAATTCAAAAGCAGTGAAGTTTGGTGGGAATGTTTTGCTCTAACTTAGAATCTTACTTTTTTGACATTTTAAAAATCCATAGGCAAGCTCTAAAGATACAGGACAGCTGTATGCTGCATTGCACCATCGGATCTTGGCTCTACGGTGTAGAGTGGAACAAGAGCAAGAAGCAAAGATCACAGCCCCTGAGCCAGGGGTAACACAATCAAATGAAGAAGATAGTGATGATGATGATGATGACGACGTCATTGTTCCTACAGGATCTGCTGGGAGTGGTAAGCAAGAAAATGCTAAACTTTCTAGTTTCCTATACTGTTCTCCCTTTGTACTTTTACAATGCAAACTGTTCGAGTCTTCCATTAATGCATAACTCTTAGTTACATTCATGAGTGTTTGTAGTATAGGGTCCATTATGTGGACTTAGCTGTAGTCACAGCCAACTCGTCCAGTCACCTAATAGAAATCCCCTTACATTTGTCACAACCCTCTAAATGGTTGTTGAAAAGTTCCCTGCATGGCTTGGCATGGAGGGCCCTTAGCGGCCCTGTGGCCTTAATTACAGGATATTAATTAGTTCATCATTGTCAATTCTCATTAGTACAAGAACGGCCATACTGGGTCAGACCAAAGGTCCATCTAGCCCAGTATCCTGTCTTCCAACAGTGGCCAATGTCAGGTGCCCCAGAGGGTGTGAACAGAGCCGGTAATCATCAAGTGATCCCTCTCCTATCATCCATTTCCAGACAAACAGAGGCTA
>JANRFK010006656.1:4701781-4719639 GCA_030068395.1 Apalone spinifera | reverse complement strand
TAATCATCAAGTGATCCCTCTCCTATCATCCATTTCCAGACAAACAGAGGCTAGAGACGCCAATCTTACCCATCCTAGCTAATAGCCATTGACGGACCTAACCTCTGTGAATTTATCTAGTTCTTTCTTGAACCCTGTTAAAGTCCTAGCTTTTACAACATCCTCTGGCAAGGATTTCCACGGGTTCAGTGTGGATGTTTTCAGAGAACTGTCCACAATGACTCCAAGATCTCTCTCTTGAGTAGTTGTAGCTAAATTAGTCCCCATCATATTGTATGTCTAGTTGGGATTATTTTTTCCAAATGTGCATTACTTTACATTTATCAACGTTAAATTTCATTTGCCATTTTGTTGTCCAGTCACTTAGTATGGTGATATCTTTTTTTAAGCTCTTGACATTCTACTTTGGTTTTAACTATCTTGAGCAGTTTAGTGTCATCTGCAAATTTTGCCATCTCACTGTTTACCCCTTTCTCCAGATCATTTATAAATAGGTTGAATAGGATTGGTCCCAGTATGGATTCTTGGGGACATGACTAGTTAGCATTCTCCATTCTGAAAATTTAACATTTATTCCTACCATTTGTTTCCGGTCTTGTTAACCAGTTATCAATCCACAAGAGGACCTTCTCTATTATCCCGTGACAACTTACTTTACTTCAGAGCCTTTAGTGAGGGACTTAGTCAAAGGCTTTCTGGAAATCTAAGTACACTATATCCACTGGATCCCCCCTTGTCCACATGTTTGTTTATTCCCTCAAAGAACTCTAGTAGATTAGTAAGGCATGATTTCCCTTTACAGAAACTGTTGACTTTTCCCCAACAAATTATGTTCAAACTGTCTCATTGGCAGATTACGGGTCATGAGTTTCTGATTTCTGTCTTCAACCTAGTAAAATGTTGTCCTTATCCAAAAAGTCCAGAGAAGGGCAACAAAAATGATTAAAGGTCTAGAAAACATGATCTATGAGGGAAGATTGGAAAAAAACGGAGGTTGTTCAGTCTGCAGAAGAGAAGACTGAGGAGACATAACACTTTTCAAGTACAGCCACTCCCCTACTTACGAACACACCGACTTACGACCATCCGTACTTACGACCAACCTCCCATTAACTCCATTATAATATTTTCGAGTTGAGAACCATGTAAATCAAGTTTTTCGAACAGTACGGGCAGCGCGTTTAAGGGTATTTCCGACTTACGACCAAGTTGAGTTATGACCAGGTGTTCGGAACGTAACCCGTTCGTAAATCGGGGACTGCCTGTACATAAAAGTTTGTTACAATGAGGCGAGAGAAAAAATATTCCTGTTAACCTCTGAAGATAGGACAAGAAGCAATGGACTTAAATTGCAGCAGGGATGTTCAGGTTGGAAATTAGAAAAACTTCCTAACTCTCAGGGTGGTTAAGCAGGCTATAGAATCTTCGTCATTGGAAATTTTTAACAGCAGGTTAGACAAACATCCGCCAGATGTGGTCTAGATGATACTTAGTACAGTCATGAATTCAGGGGACAGGATTAGATGATCCCTTCCAAGCCTATGATTCTATGAAAATGATGACGAGCTCCCATTGTTTTCAGGCTGCCTTCAGGGACGATGTTGGCCCTTTAGTCACGATATGAGGCACAGTCAGGGATCAGGAGAATACAGAAAAGTGGGTAATGGGACTGTGCGGGCAGCCAGGAGTGCAGATGTATTAGGAAATAGTAAGGAGTCAGAGGAGTAGGGAGCAGGGAAACAGGAGGGATACTGAAAGTTGTGGAGCAAAGGTCGGAGAAGCCATTTCAAGACTCGTGGATGGGAGCCAGCTATGTTCTGTCTTCTTATAACTAGAAATCTCCCATTCCTTTGCTGCTGCCAGTTCTACAACCTGTCTCATGGTAGAAAAATAGCAAGCATGATTTACAGCAGTGACTCAGTTTGGAGCAGCACCTCAGTTCTGGCAGAATGAAAGGCTCAGTATTTTAGATGTCTATACACAAATGTAACGAGTATAGGGAATAAAAAGAAAAGAATTGGCAGTTAAATTATGAATTCGCATCACAGAGACTTGGTGAGATAAATCTCTTGACTGACCTGTTGCTATACTGGGGAATAGTATCTTCTGTGAATGAACAGTCAGATAGCTTCTTCAGGAAAGACAGTGGAAAAAAGGGTGGAGGTGGATTGCCTTATACATCAAGGACATATATACTTATTCTGAGATCCAAACAGAGATGAGACACACATAATTGAAAGTCTGAATAAAGAAAAAATAGGGGGACAATAGGGGTGACATCACAGTAGGGCTCTTTTGTAGACCACCAAATGTGGAAGAAGATGTGAATAAGACCTTACTAAAACAAATAACAGAAATGGTAGTAATGGGGGACTTTACTTTTTCAACAGGTTTCTGGGTAGTTAATTCACTAAATGCAAAATGTCCAATAATTCTTGGAATGTATTGGAGACAGCATTTTGTTTCAGAAAGTGGAGGGCAGTAACTTGGTGAACAGCCATTTTAGACTTATTCTGAGGAATTGGTTGTGAATCTGAAAGTGGAAGGCAGTTTGGGTGAAAGTGATCACGAAATGATAGACTGCATGATCCTAAGGAAAGAATGAGAACAACAGAATAAGGACAATGGACTTACAAAAACTGCAGACTTTAACAATCTTAGAGAACTGGTAAGGTGAGGAAGAAAGCCTTAGATATAAAGGAGTTCAGAAGAACTGTCAGGGTACTTCTATACTAGCCCCCTAGATTGATCTAGGGAGGCTAATGAGGGCGACCAGAATTGCAAATCAAGCCCGGGATTTAAATATCCCGCGCTTGATTTTCATGTTTCCGGCCGGTCACCATTTTAGAAATTGACTAGCCCGAAGTAACTGCCCGCGTCTATACGCGGCAGTGAAACGGGATTCCGATTTAAAGCCCCTAATTCGAATTAGCTGGTAAACCTCATTACTTCGGGCTAGTCAATTTCTAAAATGGTGACCGGCCGGAAACATGCAAATCAAGCGCGGGATATTTAAATCCTGGGCTTGATTTGCAATTCCGGTCGCCCTCATTAGCCTCCCTAGATCGATCTAGGGGGCTAGTGTAGACGTACCCTAAGTCTCTCAAGGAGACAATATTAAATGCAAAACTTTGAGTTATATGCATGAAAGAGGCTAATATGGCTCTATCAGGAGCTCTTAAATGACCTGAAAATCAAAAGGGAATCCTACAAAAGGTGGAAATACGGACAAATTGCCAAGAAGTGTTAAAAAGAACATCAAAAGCATGTAGGAAAAAAATCAGAAAAGTTAATGCACACGTAAAAGATGTTAGCAGTAAGAAGACATTCTTTTAATACATAAACAAGATAAATGCAAAGGAAAGTAAAGGTCGTCGTCTTAGCAGGGAGGGGGAGAGCTAATAGCTGATGACATCAGGAAGGCTGAGGTTTTTAATGCCTATTTTGCGTCATTCTTCACGAAAAGGGTTAATTATGGCTAGATACTGAAACAACTAATATTAATAACATGGCGGAAGGAAGGCAAGCTGAAATTAAGAAGGCAAGCTGAAATAAGGAAAGAACAAGTTAAAGAATATTTAAATAAATTAGTTGCATTGACATCAGCAGTGACTGAAATTCATCCTAGGGTACTTAAGGAATTGGCTGAAACAATCTCTGAACCATTAGCAGTTACCTTCAAGAGCTAATGGAGGACAGGTGACGTCCCAGAGGACTGGACAAGGGTAAATGTAGTGCCCGTGTTCAAAAGAGGGAGCAAAGAGGACCTGGGAAATTAGACTAGTCAGCCTAACTTTGATACCTGAGAAGTTACTGTAAGAAATTATTAAATAATTAATTTGGAAATATAAGTAGGGGCCTTACCAAATTGATGGCCATGAAAAATGTGTCATGGGCTGTGAAATCTGATCTCCCATGGTGAAATCAGGTCTTTTGTATGGGACCTGACCCAAAAGGGAATTGCAGGGGATTGCGATATTGCCTTCCTTACTTCTGCAGGAGGCAGCTCTCCAGATGCCCAGCTGTGAAGGCAGTGCCATCGCCAGCAGCAGCATAGAAGTTAGGGCAGTAGTACCACATCCCTCCCTCCCCCCATCTCCTGTTTGAATCAGTATCCCTATATTACACTACTATGAAATTTCAGATTTAAATGGCTGAAATCATGAAATATGGGATTTTTTTTTAAAATCCTGTGACCATGAAATTGACCAAAATGGACCATGAATTTCATAGAGCCCTAAATATAAGGAATAACCTGCATAGGGAGAGGTCAAGAACAAATCGTTCCATACCAACCTAACTTCCTTCTTTGACAGAGTCACTGGCCTAGTAGATCGGGGTAAGCAGCAGACATGATGTATCTCAATTTTAATAAGGTTTTTGATACTCACATGACATTTTCCTAAGCACACTAGGAAAATGTAGCTCCTGAAGTCCCTTCAAACTCTGCATTTCTATGATAATATAGAAGGGAGTGACAGTGGTTCTGGGTGGCCAGACAAGAACAGGTGGGAGATATGTAATAGGGGTGGGGGTTGGATTTGGGAAATGAAGGAATGAGAGAAGCAGAGATTTTTGGGCTCATGTCTCTTGCCTTGAAATCCTAAGACTGAAATTCCTCCATGGGCTTCTAAGAACTGGGAACTCTAGAGCAGTGTTTCTCAACCTTTTTGATACCAGAGACTGGCTTGTTGCCTTCCTAAACTGTCAGGGATCTCTCGGACTGGTTCCAGTCCACGGACCAGTTGTTGAGAAACACTGCTGTAGCTTATAGGTGGGAGAGGGAGGCGTAGAGCAGTGGGAAAAGCCAGCTGTGGCCTGCATTCCATAGTTTGCATCAGAAAATAGCAAAGTAAGTTTTAGAGATAAATATTTCTTGTAACCATGATCTTTTCTTTGTTTCAGCTCCTAATGATGAAGGAGATGGGCAGAATATTGGCAGCACATAGCAACTGTGAGCCCATCTGCTTGCAAGGCTGCTGCAAACCCCATCTTGCAGGCACCTCTGTGGATACCCCAGACCAGCGATTGTTCCAGACAGTACGGAAGGCTCCAGGACTTAGGAACTGTGCATCCCTGTTCTGTTGATTTGTTTTTTTGGTCTGGATCAGTAGATTCCACAAAAAAAAGCAGACTTGGAAACTGCCTGAATGTGGTTTGGGACATGAAAGCTCATCATATTGATGAGCAGAAAAATAACATTTCCCCTTTTTCCTTGTAATTGGAATGGCACATTATGACTTGTCACAGCTTTTCATTGGGACCTTTCGACTGTTTTTTCAGTAGCTCATGTTTTGCAGGCCTCTGAGATTGAACTTTCCAGCACGGTTCCAATTTGAATTCTTTCTTAACCCCTGCTTCTCCCTTTTCAGTTCCTGCTGCCCGCAGAGAAGCTGTGCTCTTCTCTGGTCGTGCCCTCGCTGATTACCCTCTGGCTTTGTTCTCTTTGGATTGCAGAGAGGGCAGTTTGCCTTTTTTTACCTTAATCCCAGTGTAATTAGTGGACATCATTGTCCTTTGTCTGGTGGGTCTCTACACAGAGGTTAAACACAAAAAAAAGTGGCTTGACAGGAAAGCCTTGTACTGAGTTAATAAGAGACTTTAAAGTTCACTGGACCTTTTGTTAATCCTTTTCTTCTTCCCTCCCACTTCCAATATTATTATTTGGGGGTTTTTATTGTGCTGATACTTTTTTATTTTAGTTATGAATAAGATGCTCTCGTGTGTTGAGAAAGTGAATCTATTGTTTTGTACTGTTCTTTTCTGTTACTATTTAAGGGAGAGCTAAGCCACTATAAATAATAGGTGTTGCATACAATTTTTCTTAGTAAACTTACATTCTTGTGGCTGTGATTAAAGCGTAGGGTCACACACCCTCCGAGCAGCTGAAACACTGCTGTCTGCCTTTGGAAGAATAAGATGGGTTCATTGGGTGAGTTGAGCAAGCCATTGCAAAAAGATCTATACACGAAACCGATGCTTTCATTACAGGTATGTCTACAGTGCAGTTAGGCACTTGCACTGACAATGCCAGCTGACAGCAGCTCCCAGGCTGGAACAGGAGAGCTGGGTCATTGCAGCATATAGACATTTGGCATCAGGCTGCAGCCCAAGCTCTGAGACTCTCCCAGCTCGCCAGGTCCCAGGGCTCAGGCTGCAGCCCAAGCCTGGAAGTCTGCAGTGGAGTGACATAGCCTTCCGGTCCAAATCTTGGGAACCAGAGTCAGTTGGCAGTGGCCAGCTGCAGGTTTTCATTTGCTCTGTAAACATGACTTGAATTGCAGTTCATCAAAGTACTTAAGTATTGTGCCTAACTAAGCACATTAGTAACCACACCATTACTGGGATTACTGCTATGCTTAACATTAGCACACCTGCTTAAGTACTTGCTGGACTGACGGCTTTAATTAGCAAATCACTTTCTAACCTTGCCCCTTTCTTGCCTCCTTAGGTTTTGCAATATGAAGAATTATTGCTAGTTTTGATTAACTTGTGCTGAAGAATGATGAATCCTGTTTTGCCAAATAAAGGCAAAAAAAGTGTTTGTCTTTCTATGTCATTCTGAAGGGTTTCTTGTATAGCCACAGTTCATTTTGTTTTTGTCACTTTCTAATTTTTTGGCCTCTTGTGTCAAACTCACATTGACTGTATTTCAGTAACCAATTGATACAATAATCTCATTCCTGTCCAGTGAAGATGGAATACATAGCCAGCGAAGAACCATGTGTAGCCCACTTTCCTATAAATGTCCCCATTTTATTTTATTTTCTCTTATAATTTCATACTCTTTGTACATTTTTTAAAAATTTAGACTGGGGAGAACTAAAACTCATCTTCAAAAAATGAGGAAGAAATATTTAGTGCAGGAAACCTTGAAGATGGAAACCCAAGAGTTCTTGTAGCACAAAGGCAGCTGGAAAAACCATTCAAATTGAGCAGCCATTTTAGCTTTGAGTCCGAAGTGTATTTACCTTTGTTCTCTTTGTATTTTTCTTATTGTCAATAGCTGACTGTTGCCAGGGGTTTTAGTTGCTTGTTTTCCTGACTTAGCCCATTGAAGGAACTCCTGGTGTTACTCTTTCTGGGGGTGGAAAGGGCTCATGATTAGCAGTGCCACAGCATTTGTGACCTCTCTGGATTGTCTGCTCATGCAGTCTGTTGGTATTGTTATTTCTCCATAGAGGGAGTTGTATCTTTTGCCATGCACAAGCTGATTGATGCTCCTTTTTCATGCTCCTCACTAGTAGAAATCTGGCAGATTTTTAACTCTGTGCAAGTGTTTATCTGCCCCACACATTTTTGGGAATTCTTCGTTTAGCATTAAGTGATCTGCATTTCTTTTGGACCTATTTCACACGGATAGTCAAATGAATTTAAAATACCCCCCCTTAAAATTAATGTTCAGAGTAAAGCTGGTATCCAACATCAAGATTATTACAGAAGTTAACGAAGTGTCTCTGTTGTAGGGCCTAACTGTGGAATACTGAATGTTATTTCCTGCTCCCAAACGCCACTCGTTTAGGAGGTGAGTGTGTAGGAGCTCACTTTTGGGCATTTCACAATAGTGTTACATTGACAAATGCATTAACATACAGAAGAATGGAATAAGCATGCTTGTTTTCATGGGATGCAGTAGTATTAAACAGTTACCTACAGAGTTTTCTTAAAACCTAGCAGCTGTTGACTGGTAAAACTTGGGTTTCAGCTGCCTTGCATATATGTTTATAGCATAATAACAATAAAATATTTCATCCTAGTCCAAAATATTAGGATCTATAAGCCAGTCACAGAATTGGCCAGAATTTAATTTCAAGCCCTGTCCAGAAAAGATATAGTTAGGTGAGATCTAAACGTTATTACACTTTCTGCTTTAAGCCTTAGTAAACTAGTGACAAGTAAAACCAGATAATGCCCATGTGTTTTCAAAGATTTATGTAAGATTGTCATATCAATTGTATTTGGAATTACATTAAAACTTTTAACAAAAACAAACAAACTAAAACCTTCCAAGCCCTGTGTTGTGTTCTGTCTAGCAACGGATGTTGGGAAGAAGGAAATGATTTTATTACTGCAAAAGGCGTTTTGTTTTCTATGTCCCTGTTGCCATAATCTTTAGCTGTATTATTGTGTGTGTTTGTGATAGTGCTTTATCAGCATTTACTGAAATGAGCTGCTTAGGGTTGACAGTCATGAATAAGCTGACCATAAATTTTCCAAACGACAGTGTGTGTGTTTTTCCAGACAAAAAAATACATTAAAAATTGAGTTAAGTTTGAGAATACATATCTATAATATGGGGGAGAAAGTTATTGGGATTTTGTAATTATGGCCCAATGAAGTCTTATAAAACCAGGAAATTCAGACTTAAAGTTACACTTACAAGCCAAACATGTCATGGTATGGAAATGCGTGGTTAGGGCATCTGAACAACCTTAGCTCTGCCCTGTAGTGGCACCATTCAATAATGATACACTTTGATTAATGCATAGTAGTTTGTGATACCAGAGTAGATTAAAATAATGTTTAGATATATTAGATTTTTCTCCAGTCCCTTTTCACTCCCTTAATATGCTTGAATTTCTTTTTAGTTTAACTTTACTTTCAACTCCATCGGACCATAAGTCTTAGTCTAGGATTTTTTAAATTTTTAATTAAAATTTTCACACATGCATTGCAAATAAGAAACCAGAAGAGAATGTTACCATGTGATATTTTAATTATTTGAAAACATGTAATACTAGCCTTAAATATTTTTTTCATTTTAAATTTAGCAGCCTAGATACACTAATATGTTGAGTAGCACAAAGCAGTCAAGATGTACTGGCCAGTTCAGATGTGCTTGTTAGGGATGTGGTGGGATTTGATATTGTAAATGTGTAAATGGTTTTATACAGCCACCCACACCCATACCCTCAGTGCTGCTGCCTCTGATACAGGCAGAGCCAGTATGCATGGGGAGCTGACTTTTAAGCTGCCTCTCTCTCCTCCCCTCCACCGCCATGTGTAAACGCGTAACTGCTGAAAATTTCAGAGGTTTTATTGACGAAAATAAACACATTTTAACATCCCTAGGACTTGTAGCAACTTTGCATTCCCCAAAGCAGCATAAAGCGGACAGTGTATACAGTACTCTGATTTTCCCGTATTACTTAACCTCTAGGTATGGTGCAACAGGTTAGTTGGATGTTTTTAAAGAAGTATTTAGTATTAATGGCCTTTTATGCCATTATTTTTTATAACTGAAAGCTTATTTACCATCGAAAGTGTTAGAATTTACTAATAATAATCTTCAGAGACTTCCATGAAGATTTGTTCTCTTGCAAAATGATTTATTGCTAAGGAAAATGAAGCCAACCTGCCCTCAAGGAGATGGTAATCCATCTTGCTGGCAGTTGCAATGATGCCAGTGCACATCTTTGAGCTTATGGATTTCTATATAACACTCACCCTGTATTTAAGATTGTAATGTACAGAGGGAACACTGCCTGTATATAGGCCAAGGTACAAAAGCAGGATTAGCAGTGACATAACATCACATGAAAACAAACAAGGGGGAAATTAAACTGGCAACTTTGAAAGACATTACATTCGGGATATTCTATGTTAGGAAAAGTTTGCAGGACCGTGGATTGTCTCTGTATAGCTAGCCAGAATCTTAGCAGCCCTCAATAATCTTGTTAAAATGCCACATACAAACCACAGCCCTTTCTTCCATCCTACAGAGATCTGGCACTAAACATCTGATCAACTTAAAAGTTTGTTTTTATAAACTGGGGTCCCTCAATGAAATTAATAAGCAGCAGGTTTGTTTTGTTTGTTTGTTTGTTTGTAAGGAAGTACTGGTTTATGCAAAACACAGTCAACCTGTGGAACTTCATTGCCGGGGATTTGAAGGCCAAAACTAGAGGGGGGGGGGGGGGGGGGGGTCCAACACATACCTATATAAGTTCATGGAGGCTAGGTCCATCAATGACTATTAGTCAAGATGATCAGGAATGTAACCCCGTGCTCTGGGCATCTCTAGCCTCTGACTGCCAAAAGCTGGGACTGGCCAATAGGATGGATCATGCACTAAGGGCCCAGTCGTCTTGTTTCCTTTGAAACATCTGGCACAGACTACTGTTGGAAGACTGGATACTGGGCTAGATAGACCCAGGCCTACTGCTCTGACCCAGTATGGCCAATCCTGTGTTCTTACGTGTGGGAAGAGGAGAATGAATAAGAGGCATCTTATGGCTAATACACTGGGGCCTGGGCCTCTGGGTTCCATTCCCCACTCTGCCACTCACTGTGCACTCTAGCAGAGTTGCATCACCTCTCAGGCTCAGTTTCCCAGCAGTACAATGGGATCAGCAGTACTGACCGACCACGCTCGTCGGTCACCATCCTCTCCTTGGCAGGAGATGCCTCACTGGGAACTGGGGATGTGAGATGAACTGGGAAAGGCTGCTGCATCTCACACTACCATTGCCACGAATGGGGAGGGAACTGTGCTGCTTCCAGCCTTTATATATCAGACAGTCATTGAAAAGGGTGCACAGGCTTGCCCCTCCTCTCCCCCTATGCAGGACCTACAGCTCTCTGGGCTACAATGGGGCAGAAACACAATGGCTCACAGCCAACATCCCTTCATAGCCGAAAGGTGGGAGGCAGAGGTCAGTGGTCCAGCCAGATGATTAGGGTTACCAGCCTCTTGATAAAAGTAACCTGGACCTACCACCCATGAGTGGGGTAGTGGTCACTAAGGCAGGAGATCATCCTGTGCCAATGGCTCGTAAGCCCCGAGTCTAGCACACTTACTAGGAACTAGTACCATAAAAGGATGGGTCTCCATACCTGACTGGCTCCTTCATGCCATCTGAGCCTTTTGGCAAGCACTGTGCCCTGAGCTTTTCTGTGGGATTTGTGTGGGTGTCTATTCCTTGGTCCTCTGTGTTAGGCTGGTGGGTCAGACCAGCCAGCTGCCAGTGTCTGGCAAGCAAAGCAAGGCACAACATGTGACTGTGGGCACTTCACCCCATGCATCTACCCCAAAGGAGCTGTGCAGCACTCACTGCTGCAGCACCTTAGGCCTATTTCTCAAAGCCTGGGGCACCAGTAAAGCCACACGGGAGGGGGCTGACCCTGCGGAGAAAAGCAGCCAGCTAACACCATGTTCCTTCCAACTGCCCCATCCCTTCGGTGGGCTGGGAGCTACTCGCTTAGAGCCTCGCCCCTGTCCATGCTGTGTAAAGACAAGCAGCTGTAGTGTTCTTAGACCTCAGCTGTTCCAGTGCTGCTGCTGGGTTGAAGGGCCTCCCAATCAGCAGCTAGACACACAACACTGGCTTGCTGAGGCCCTCCAGTGGCCAGGATCTAGCATTGCCTAGGTGTGACTACTGAAATGCTCAGCTGAGTGAGGCTCCTGGGGGCAGGGGAAGGAGTCTGGATTGTCATAGACCTGCCCCCAAAAAGACCATCCCAGCCCCTTTTGAGCTGCAGCCCCTGCCGGCCACATGCAGGAGCACCCCCCTGCCTGCTCCTGTTTAATCGGTTAACTGGTTAACTAAACGTAATGTTTAACCGGTTAAGTAAATAAATAGGATTTTAGGTTCCTAATCACAAGCAAATTAATTCTAAAAAGTTTGGGTAAAAATTTTAAGATTAATTTCTTTTGCTAGAACAAAGAGCTTATCAGGGAAAAGCAATGCACCTTCTCATAAAAGATTGTAAGCATCTGTTTAAGCAAATAAGCGTTATATTTAGCATAAAAGTTTCGGGGGTAGCCGAGTTACTCTACAGGATAAACTTAAAAAACATCTGACGAAGTGAGCTGTGCCCACGAAAGCTCATGATACCATCTACATGTTTTGTTAGTCTTTAAAGTGCTACCAGACTATTTGTTGTTTTTTAAGTTTATTTAGCATAAAGTATTAGTAATGCACCTCAAGTAAAAAATGAATATCTATGTAATAATTGCAAAAATATAGCTTGTGTTACAAAATACTTCAGGGTTTCCCAACCTATGGGTCGGGACCTAAATATGGGTCGCCATTACATTTCAAAAGGGTCGCCAAGTGTCTCCCCAGGTGGCTCTGCCCTCCCTCCTCCCCCTGTTTTTCAATTGCCTTGGGTCACCAAGTCTTTCTCAATTGTCAAAATGGGTCCCCATCTGGAAAAGGTTGGGAACCGCTGAAATACTTGGTCCCTATTACATTGTAAACACACTAAGTTAATCTGTGTATTAAATTTGGGTTACTGAAAACAAGAAGTAATGTAAAACAAAGAAAAAACCTTGTTAAATAACTCACTGTTTAAGGTTACAGCCCGTAGACCAAAAATATCACCCCACAGAAACACCAAAAATATCAGTATACAGTGAAGGAATCCCCTTCTCAAGTATCAAGAAAAGAAAAGGTGCTTTATAAATAAGAGGTGGGTAAAATACACCTCCATCTACCATATATGGACAATTAAGTTGGCAGGCAGTTAAAATCACTAGCTGAACCAGGTTAAACTGTCATTTAACGTAAATTTGGCTCCTGTGTAAAAGCAACTGTATGTTTGCTGTATGACACTCTTATTGCTCTATTGTTGTATTATTGCTGTACGTCATTTGCAATGTGCATAACATTGTTAAACTTTAACCAACACATGGGTAAAAATCAACAAACAAATGGCAGCAAGCAACAGGAAAGAAAAAGTTACAAAGTTAAGTACAAACTGGGTAAACAAATTCCCTGTAAGTATCAGTCCGAACCAGGGACCACAGGACTCTTCCCCGTGCCATGCCTACCAGGACAACTCCCTCCTCTGCCCCTGCTCCATCCCCTCCCAACCTCTTCCCCGCCCCACTTCATCCCCTCAAGTGACAGCCCAGGGGACTAGCAGGACCAGGAGTCTGGCACCTGCAACAGGGGTCAGGGTTACCCTGCACTCATTGGCAGTGGCGAGGGAGGGAAGCAGAGCAACATGGCCTCAGCCTGTTTCACTCCCCCAGTTCCTGTTCTGCTTTCCACCGATGCACCTCCATGCTCACTAAGTGTTGCCCCTACTCATAATTTGGGCCAGTAACACTGCATGCTAACTAAGGCACATTATTCAAAACAATATTGTTCAGTATCTGAGTACCAGTGCTACATAAGAACAGCCAGACTGAGTCAGACCAAAGGTCCATCTAGCCCAGTATCCTGTCTTCTGACAGTGGCCAATGCCAGCTGCCCCAGAGGGAATGAACAGGTAATCATTGAGTGATCCTTCTTCTGTTACCCATTCCCAGCTTCTGATAAACAGAGGCTAGGGACACTATTCCTATCCATTCTGGTTAATAGCCATTGATGGACCAATCCTCCATGAATTTACCTTGTTCTTTTTTTAGCCCTGTTCTGGTCTTCATAATATCCTCTGGCAAGGAGTTCCACAGGTAGACTGTGTATGGTATGAAGAAACACTTATTTTTAAACCTGCTACCTATTAATTTCATTTGGTGACCCCTAGTTCTTGTGTTATGGGAGCAATTAAATAACTTCTCCTTATTTACTTTCTCCACACAGGTCATGATTTTATAGATTTCTCTCATACTCCCTCCCCCCCCTTAGTTTCCTTTTCTAAGCTGAAAAGTCCCAGTTTTATTAATCTTTCCTCATATAGCAGCCCTTGTCATTTTTGTAGACCTTTTCTGAATTTTTTCCAATGCCAAGATTTTTTTTTTTAGATGAGGCGACCGCATCTGCACGCAGTATTCAAGATGTAGGCATATCATGGATTTATATAGAGGCAATAAGATCTTCTCTGTTTTAGTCTCTTTTTAAATGATTCCTAACATTGTTTGCTTTTTTTAACTGTTGCTGAACATTGAGTGGATGTTTTCAGAGAACTATCCACAGTGACTCCAAGATCTGTCTTGAGTGGCAATAGCTAATTTAGTCCCCATTATTTTATATGTATAATTGGGATTATTTTTTCCAATATGCATTGCTTTGCATTTATCAGCATTAAAATTCATCTATCATTTTGGTGCCCAGTCATCTAGTTTTATGAGATCCTTTTAAACTCTTCACAGTCTGCTTGGACTTAACTATCTAGGGCCTTGACTACACGGGCACATTTTGTTGCCAAAAACTGCCTTTTGGTGACAAAACACTGAGAGCGTTTATACTACCATGTGAATTTTGTTGGGGGAAAAAAACACGGTTTTGGTGACAATCTTCCAGCCCTGTGAGAGACTTTTTTCTTCTCTCCCTTTATTGTTGACAAAGAGTCGGTATGGACTCTGTTTTGTTGAGATACCTGGCTTCTGCCAGTAGCCCACAATGCCTTCCCTAATGGCTGTGCTCAGTGTTTTGTGATCTGTGCAGCCCAGCAGGCATGTGCCCCTCTCATTTCAAAATTCCAAGAGGTTTCTGACAGCTGGGTAAGCAGCTCTGTCTGGGGGAACAAAGAGAAAATCATTGGAATGTTCCCATTTTGCCCTGCTAGGAACACAGACAGAGTTCTGCTACAGGGGGGAGGACTGGAAAGACTGCTGTGCTGCTTTAAGTTCCTCAGCATGGAGAACTTAGAGCTACTCATGATGCTGCTCCCAGCAGCTGAGAATGCTGTGGGAGAACTCGAGGGGTTCCCAAGAAGCACAGGGATCAGCTTTGCCTTCCCACAACACTGTCCTGCGGGATGCTCACCCACATTGCTTTGCCCTGTCTGTCGCAAGGGGAGCCTGCAATGTGGCCCTGAAATGTTGACAGTGGGAGGCAGAAAGAATAGTTTGACCGGTTTTCACTTTTGCAGGTTGACAGCACTTTTTCTACTCGACCTCCCCAGTGTAGACATAGCCTTGAGCACGTTAGTATCGCCTGCAACTTTTGCCACCTCATTACTTACCCACTGTCAGATCATTTATGAATATGTTGAATAGGATTGGTCCCAGTACAGACCCGTGGGACGCACTAAATTCTAAAACAGCAATATTTTTAAAAAATTGGTTACTATCCATTCAGTAGATTATCTGAAAAAGAGCATCCTTAAAAAACAACTTTGATCGTCCCACTCTGGCTACAGGTAGTCGGTAGGCAGTTTCCTTAGCTATTTCCCAGGAGAGCCATGTCCAACTAGGGATGTGAATTGATTAACCAGTGGGAGCTAGAAGAGCAGGGGGCTGCTCCAACACCGCTGGGGCACATTCTGAGTTGGAGGCACGCCAGCCGGCTAGAACAGCCCCTATTGGTGGCGGGCTTGGCCTGGGCATGCTGCAAGCAGGGGCTGCCCAGTGTCTGTGGGTCCATCCATCTGTCTGTGAGTCCATTTGTTCAAGAACTCCTAAAACTAAGAGCTAGGACCATCAACTTGGATATACAGCTTCCTGTTATATCTACACACGGGCATCCTTGGTCTAAGCCAGTGTTTCTCAATCAGTGGTACGAGTACCTTTAGGGGTACTTGACAGATGTCTGGGGGAGGAGGGGTACATCAACACAACTGAAATTTGGAGAAAACTGAATGTTTGTTTTAAGTTTTACAGCACTTTATTATTTTTGTACTTTTTACATCCAAAAATTTCATCGCCTGCCTGGCTACAATTAAGTTGTTTAAACAAATGTGTTGTAATGGTAGAAAAAAAATTCTGTCTCTGAAAACTGTAGGTTCTGGGGGGTACCTTTTTTTTTGTTTGTTTTAAGAAAAGGGGTACCTTATAAAAAAAAAAGTTGAGAAACACTGGTCTGACCTGTAACCACCAGGAAAAAAACCCTAGTCGTGCTTGAATGAGTGACTCCTGCCAGAGTCCTTGTTAGGGTGGGGGCAGAGGTTGATCTCAGCCAAGCTTATTCCCTTGAATGTAGGTACTTTTATTGTTTTTTTTTCTTTATAATGCTTTTCCCTTAAAAATAAATCTGCTTCCTTAGAGTGGTGGGGTAATGTCAAGGAGACAGCAATGTGTAACACTGGCTTGTCCAAACAGTCAAGCTTGCTAGGAATTACGGTGTAGGCAGACACTGCTGTTTCAAAAAACCACAGTCAGGTGGGGGAAGAAAGCGACGTGGATCTCCACTCGAGAGAGATGACATCTGAGGAGCGAGGAACCCACAGAGGGGGTTCCCTCAAGGGGCCATGGAGGGGGAAGACCTAATGCAGTAGCCTTGCACGGTGACTCTTCCTTTGAAAGGTGGCGTTAAATCCTGAGGGAAATCGTCAGCGTATGGAATCTCAAAGTATTTGCCAACTCAGTAAGCCCCACACTAACCACAGGAAGTGGGTATTGTCTCCTTTATCTGAGAAGTAAATGAAGGCTCGAAAGTTAGAGGAGCTACACAAGCCTATGAGACCCCTGGCCTCCAATTCCTAATCACCCACTTTAACCCATATCACTGCCCCTGCCTGTGGTTTACTGTTGTCAGGTATGCCTGAGTAATGTAGGCAAGGGAAGGCAATTGCCTTCCCAAAACTGCTACACACTCTGCCAGCTGCCTGGGAAGACGGCTCCAGCACGGCTGCTGCAGATGCTCCGGTCACCTGCGAGGGTGGGGCCATGTCACTCACTGTGGTTGGGGGGGTAGTACGAGGAGATTGAGAAGGGGCAGGGCCTGTGGCTTGCCTTCCCTAGCTGGGCCTTCACACCCTACTCCTGCAGGTATGTCCACTCTGCCAATAAGACTGTATTCCGGTGCAGCCTGGGTAATGGGCAAAATTGATTGCCTACTAGCAGCTTATTTATAATCAGCCAGGTTTCGTTGGCAGGGGCTCTCTTTCTGCAGACCACCTCTCTCGTTCAGTGGGCAATAACTGACCTAACCACTTTATCTGATAAGTAAATTAAGGCTCAAAAGTTAGGGGAACTGCTCTCGCTGACCATATAACATACGTTTTCTATTTGTGCTCTCTCTGCGCCATTCTGACAGCCGCTGACCTTTGCAAACGTACTTTAGAGACAGAAGTAGTAGGAGAAAAAAGTTGCTCCACGTTTTCCTCTTAAATAGCTTCCAGAGTGGACAAACTGGTTCTGTCTATAAAGCAGCCCAGCAGACGTGCACTTCCTTGTTACTTGAGGCTTTGCACTAGCACAGCTGACTCTTGGCTGCTCATCTGTAAGTGCTAACATCATAGACAGCACACCTTTTTACAATAAATCCGAGCAACTGCAGCATCACTACATGAACCTGGGCTATGTCTACACTCACGGCTTCTTGTGCAAGAAAACGTCTACACTGCCATGTGCAAGCTGTGCTTTTGTGCAAGAGCAGCCATGGCAGTGTGAACGCTCTCTTGCGCAAGAAAGCTCCGATGGCAATTTTAGACATAGGGCTTTCTTGTGCAAGAAATCCCTGCCGAGCGTCCACACTGCCCTCTTGTGCAAGAGCCCCTGCGCAAGAGAGCTTATACCTGTTAAAAAAGAGCGTAGCTCTTGCGCAAGAAGCCCTCTCTTACCATGCCATACTGTAAATTTATTTGCGCAAGAACGGCCGTACTTGCGCAAGAAGCCACGAGCGTAGACATAGCCCTGGAGTTGATTTCTCCCAATCTTTAAGTTATGAAAGACGCCAAGAACACCTGCGTCCCTGGAACCATCACTAGGATTAAAATAGGGACTCACTCCCAGGCCTGATCACAACTCATCTGTATCCCGCCTGCTTGATAGCTCAATTGCCCTCGTTTTCAAAACAGCTTGAAACCCAGGCTCCAAGGGCTGGGGCGGGCAGGGAGGGTTTGGGTCAGGGGAGCTACTTACCCAGTCTGGTGGCAAGCAAGTTGGCGAGCTCCAGCTGCCCCCAGTGGCCTCTATGAATATCATGTTCCTCCTCTCTCCCCCCGTTTTCCATTTTATGGAAAACAGTTCCCTTCCAGGAACTCCCCATTTTCCTGGCCTTGCTTTAATTTAAAACAAAACCCTG
>JANRFK010006656.1:4673931-4685518 GCA_030068395.1 Apalone spinifera | reverse complement strand
CCCCCCCCCCCCCCCCGCAAAGCATGAGTGAGTCTGGCCTGGGGAATTCTATTGTGCCCCCCACTCCCTCGAGTAGTTGCAAAGTAGCTGGCTGGTAGATACACTCATGCAGCCTGAGCACATTTAGCAGCCAGGCAGTTTGAAACTACAAACTTATGCATCTAGTAATAATAAAACGTACCTGTTATATGTCTGGTATTTTCTGTTTGTTTTTTGTGTGTTTATATTTTTGGGCTGCAAAAAACAGTACCGAAAAAAAGGGTTCCAACTGAAGTAAAAAGTTTGGTAAACCCTGTTCTAACCAGCTTTGTCTGTCTTACTCCATTTATCCAATCCATATTCTTTAACTTGATGGCAAGAATATGGTGGGTGACCATATCAAAAGCTTTGCTAAAGCTGGCACTGGGGACTTTGGGGGGGCCAGAAATAACTTATTTGAATAGTCATCATTTGATTAATGAACATGCACCTATGTTACCAGGCCTCCAAAAGTTCGTGAATGGATTTACTGGTTCCCATGTCCTGCCCTATGCCTTTTGTAGCCCTTGGGCGAGGTAAGGAGGGAGGTTGTGCTGTAATCGGGGACAAGCATTTCTGTGGTCGTTTAACTTCTCTAACAGTCCACCCTTTTTTTCTGGACTCAATGACCTTTCGAGCTCCCTTCCAATTCTAGTGTTCTGTGATTCAAGGTCTCAAGCCAGATTAACTCTTCTGGGGTTTCTGGGTTAGTGGGCCCCTCTACCCTCTGAGGTGGGGCCAGAAATGAGGGACAGGGCTGCCACTGAATGGGCTAGAGCTGGGGGTGCAGAATTTGGGTGGAAAATAGGGTACAGGAGCAAGCCGGGGTAGGTGTCTCCCCAGGAGGGAGGGGGACAGGAGCAGCGTGCTGGATCTGGCACACAGCCACAGACTTCTCCCCCATGCCACAGGAAGCCAGTGCTACCTCCATTTTCCCAGGAGGTAGTGCTAGTGTGGGCTCCTTCTTGGGGGTGGGGGGAAAGAGGGCCTGGAACACATCACCATCAACTAGTTGATCACAATCAATGGGTTGATGACCACAGATCTATAGCAACCAGGAGTGGCAAACCTACAGCTCTCGAGCTGCACGTGGCTCTGAGGGTTATGGCTTGTTTGGAGCCACGTGCCCAGACTGCTCACAGCCACATGCCCCAGTGCCTGGATGGAGAAGTGCATGGCAGCAGCAGCTCTGGCAAGACCCAGGCATGTTGTTGGGAGGTGCCAGCAAGGTGCTGCTCGTGGGCCACCTGGAGCCTCTGCTGCGTGATGACAGATCCTTTCTATTGCTGCGCGTCGCAGCCTTCCCCTTGCAGCCGAGGACAATTTCCATCCTCTCAGCTGCTTTGGGGCAGTCTCCACAAGCACCAGTCCGTCCTTCAGACGTGCAGGCATCTTCCAAAGAACCCCTTCACAGCTGTCACCACGGAGCCACCAGCAAATACGCACCAAGGCACCTGGGAATGAATATCAGCCGAAGGACCTGAAGCGCAAACGGACCTATGGCTGGTGCAAGTGTATTAGTACTCCCACTGGGATTGAGGTGATCCTCTGACGCTTGCTGAAAGGCAGGAAATCCCTGAGCCATTGAGTATTGTAGCTACAGGACCTGTTGAGCATGAAATGTTTCAGTCCAGCCTGAACTGCCCTCCACAGCTCATCTCTTAGGCTATGTCTACACTGGTGGCTTCTTGTGCTAGAAATATGCAAATGATGCTAAGCATGGAATATTGCTGCACTTCATTTACATACCTAATGAGCCACCATTTTTTGCAGAAGAGGCTCTTGCACCAGAAGGAACTGGCTACACTGCCCCTTCTTGCGCAACAAAATCCCTCTTGTGCAATGCCATGCTTCCTGAAAAATAAACGGCATTTTGAGACAATACAATCATGAGGTCATGTCCTTAGTCTTAAGTGCACAAATTACAAAACAGGTGCAGGCAGTTTCATTTTCTTTTGTCTGCACATCCAGAAAGGCCAGCAAAAATCTTGTTTGTATCTCTCCTTTTCTTTCATTCAAGGCTGGTAGTTAATTCCCCCCAGATACGCCTCCTTCCTAGTTTGGAGTCTGTATGAGGAGTCTCTGCTTCTTTTTGATTGTTATATCCCAGGCCAGCACCTTCTAGACTTAGGAGGAATAGCTCTTAGTTCCTCCACCCAGAAATGAATGAAGAACAGCTGCCAGCCCAGTCACAGCTATAGAACCCAATCTCCCCCCTCCCCCCCAGTACGTATCATCCAAGCCCATTCACACCTAGCTCCACGCAGCTAGCCTTATAAAGGGGCAGCTAGAGCACCCACTTCTGCGTCTTGCCCCCCCACCACTGTGGCAGGGAAAGGAAACACACTGGTTCCAGAGCCACCCCACCCTCATCCCTGCAGGGACCTCTCACCTCTGCTGTGAGGCTCCCAACCATGAGGAGCACCCCAGGGATCATAATACCCACCCCTATCTATGCACTGGGACTCTGCTGTCTCTGGAGAGCAGCTAGTTAGTTAACTGCAAAGGGGAAAAGCCTGCCTCAGCTATGACAGCACAGCCAGCCTGGGAAAGAGCTAGTCAGGTGGTAATGAAGTCATGTAACAGGTATTTGCCAGTGCTTTGGAGATACTGTCCATTTCTGAATTGTTTAATCCACAGGACTTGAGTTTAAAATTTGTTTTAAAATTTCATGCTCATGCAGCTGAAGATTATGAAAATTCATCTCTCAACAACTGTCATCATCCCACCCGCCCCCATTGCCAGTGGACATAGCAGCACCTATGTAGTAGGTGCACCTTTGCTCCCAAGGGACAAGCACAGGACAATACATCTACTGGGACCTTTCCATCCCTTGGAGGCACCAGAAATCACCCCTTGTGCTTATGCTACTAACCAGGCATCTCCCCTCTGCAGTTTGCCAGATCCAATTCTGAAGTCTCCTGATTCTGGCCATCCTAACCTACAATCTAAACCTCCCCCATGTAACAGGAAGTGCTGGCCTCCTATATAACTCACAATCCATAACTGTTAAGCATGTGACCATACAGGGACCTCAGTCTCTTGGGCAGGAACAAGGCTACTCCCTACTCTGCTGTAGGGATCTGGGGAGTGGAAAACCCAATGTTGACACCAGCTGGTGCCTGTACTCCCGTTTCATATGTTGCTTGAGACACTAATTTGAGGCAGTCTACACCCAACATGTGCTGACCTGGGGAAATTGGACAGACTGGCATCAGCTACATGTCCAGTTATGGGCAGCCACATTTACTCTAATGGCTTAATGGCCAGAACCACTAGGCCTTGGCAGAAGTCACCTCCATGAAGAGGTAGGTCCCACTCATGTTGCTACAGGGTTAGTTCTAATACCCAGACTGGACAGTAGAAACAAGTGATTTACGGGGAGCACAAGAGACAGTGGCACAGAGTAGTGCTGAATGGTGCTATAAAAAGGACAGACCTTTCTGCAGGAGCTTTTATACATTGGCTTTGCCTACAGGACATGATGCTGCTGAGCTTATACTTTCTACAAGCTTTCTGTAATGGAACAATACATTTTTACATTCATGTTTTTTAAAAAGGACTGTAGGAAGCTGTACACAACCTTCTCCAAGCCCTGGCAGAAATGAGAAGCCTACAGTAAGATCACTGACAAGAATAACTTTAGTATGTTAATATATTAGATCTACTTTAAAAAAAACACACACACACAAAATACCAAAATGCAGAATAAAGTTAAGGACAAGCTTCCTGTCCTTGGTTTAGTGGCCACAGGGTTCAAATCATCGAGGAGCTTTTCAGAAGTACCAGTGTTTCAGGGTCTCTTTTCCATGGATCTCTTCACAGACTTTCTGGTTATTCAAAGACACTTCCTTACTGACTTCAAAGGACAGGTCCTGTACTTGCTTGAAGCTCCTACAAAGAAAAGTCAGACAGACTGAAGCAATTACTGTGTAATGAGTAATAATTACTCATTTAGTAAAGTTAAAGTGATGGAAAGCAAACCCCCATCTTCTAATTCACCAAGAACTTGGGGGTTTGTAGAGGGAGCTCTCCTTGGGTTCAGTCATGAGCATCCCTGTGACTTGTTTCCATTTTATGTTATTTCAACTCTAGTCTGTTTCTTGGGGGGGAGGGGGGAATATTTACCCTACTGCATTACATCCCTCTCCTGCCTCTACTGAAGTGACAACTCATGTGGAATAGCAGGGGAAAGAAACTGGACCCAGGATCCTCCCATCGACATGGATTGATGCAGCAGGGAGGTAGAATCCATTACTTCCTGTGCCTTTGCAAAAAGGCTGAAGAATCAGAACAGTCGTGGTCTTTGCATTCTTATTCTTAAAGAGAGCGTGCTGCAGCTCACACCTCCCATTCCTGGTACCTGCTGCTGTTCTGTTTTTCCGACCTTTTAACTGAAAATTGTTTGGGAGTCGGAATGGGTCACACTAACCAGCCCCTCCTATCATCCTTTTTTGGAAAGATATTTTCCTCATTGCATTCTGTGTTCAGGTAAATCGTTGGGGGTGGGAGTGAGGAGATAAGTAAAAGTTTGTTTTCTTGCTCTCTAAGGGAAGGGGTGAAATCTGGCCAGCTCTGAACAGGTAGAACAGCTAAGCTTAGTAGCACTAGCCAGTTCATATATATGATTGTCTGAAGAGGTTGTAGGATCTACAGATTTTAAGATTTGTTACAGAACTAAGGCCTTCAGTTTGGTTTAGTAAATACCTTTCAAGTTCTGCATCCATTTTGAGGGCAACTTCCTTCAGCTCCTTCAGTACTGGGAATGCCTTTGCATTTTCTTTTGAAAAGCCCGGCTCAGATTCCTCCAAAAGCCTTTGCGTAATGGCTAATTCCTTTTTTAAGTCTTCTACAAAAGAGCAAATGTTACATCTATTATCCATGAATGTGCGGAGGTATGTACCACTATAAATGTTAAAGAGTTACACAAGTGGCTTGAAGAACTGAACATCTAAGAGTACCAGTGAACATTCAGCCTTCAGGAAAAGGCAACAGGAAGATGTTACTAGGAGAGCAAAATTGTCCTGTATTATATTAGGACTAATCAAAGCAGGAGACAATATCAACCCTTGCAGATACTGGCAACAACAACAAACTCATAGGAAACCTTGACCAAATGCTACTCATTTAACTCATTTCAAAGTTCCTTATGCAAAGAGTTCAAGTTCTTCATCCTACTCTTTTTGGTTAAGTACTAATGAGTGCTCATCATTCAAGAAATTAAGGGACCAGCACCAGTATGAAAAGGTGTTGTGCAGACTTCCCATGCAGTTTTGCCCAGGCACTTCAATCGTGATCTAGAACAACTCCTTGCAAAGCCAGTTTGATCCTCACATAGATGTACTTAAGTATATCAACTCCTGACCCAATACAGCCCAAACACCTATTCAAGCCCTAGTGCTCCAAAAACAATCCTATTCAGAGGTGTAAGTCTTTGATAAGCCAGACGGGAGTTCAAATCTTTGCTCAAGTGAAACCCTGTCTCAAGAGACAAAAAGCTAGACACTATTCAAATTTCTGTACCCACCTGGTCAAGAGCTAGCTGTGACAGGTGGAGATAGAGAAAAAGACAGTTGTACGCCCCAAACTAGAAATAAGGCATATTTGGATGCAACAAACTAAACAATAAATGAAAGAAGCGGTGTGACTCAGTTTACAGTGTGGAAGACAAGACAAAACAGCATTTTTGCTCAGCACAAATTAGGAATTCCAGAGCTTCAGTGGCGCAGAAGCTCAAAATTACATTCAACAATTAAGCTTTTTTTGTTTTCTTTCAAGAAGCTAATTTAGAAGTCTAGCCTAACACGAAAGAGAACAAGACTGAGAATGATTTGTGGTTTTTCTGCAAGAAAAAACGAACTCTGGATGAAGTTTTATTACCATGAAGGACAAATTCAGATGTCACAAGGAACACTAACTTAGGCAGTGCAGAAGATCAAAGGCCACATAAAAGGAATTCTCTTAGCCTTAGAGTGCTCTGCTCATCTTAGCAGAAGCTGCATCCATCCAATTTCTTTTATTAGCTAGAGACTGACAAATAAGCAGACAACACAAAGCAACACTTGGGCCTAAGGTTTCAGTGTAACCTCCATAGAAAAATCCAAGGGCAGCGAACTAACAAAGTTACAATTACATTTTAATTTACAGAAACACACAGGAGTCCAATATACTGAAAAATGCAAAATCCTCTGATTTTGTGTTTTCATACCCAAATATCTATGTCTGTTTCCTTCTATATGAATGTTCTTCACAGGAAGCTCATGTCGAGTGATATCCAGGGCAGTGGCAAAGGTTTTATACTTGTTCTTGAACTGTTCACAGGTAGTAACAAGAGGCCCAAGCACTTCTACCTGAAAACAGAGGATGGACATGTGATAAACCAGCACCTCCATGCAGAGAAGCTGCTCTGAAAAAGCAATCAGAATGTATCTGGTTTGTCTTAAGGAAGAATAAAGTGAGACTCGAATCTGGTTCAGAATTTTTTTAAAAAGCCACCATGAACAGGATTTAAAGAGATCACCAAATACTGTGGCTGTATCATCACATACTTATATTTTAAGAGTGCTTCCTCCCTCCACTCTGTTTATTTCCTCTATTTGGAAGCGCTGCCCATGCACAAAATAAACCTAAATATTTTGTTCTAACCCTTGGAGTAGTTTTAAAGGGATCATTAAAACGCTATTAGAAAGGCTCTTGTTGTTTAATTACATTTTTATAGGATGTTCCCAGTAAGCAGATGCCATAGTCCAGTGCAGTCCAGGAGGTGATCAGTCCCTCTGCCTGGCTCTCTTAATGGTAGCAGGCCAGAATGTTTGGGGACCGATGCAGTGCTTCTCAAGAGATGTACACAAAACGACTAAAGGATGATAGTACACCGGTCACCAGAGCAGCTTATAATCTGAGACATTTAAAATGGTTAAAGCCACATTATCTCCCCATAGCTCTTGCTCTTTTGTCAGCCCATGTGCTTTCACCAGCTCACACATACATGGGAGGCCATAGGTATTCTCTCTCCTTTACATTGTCTGAGAAGTATAAACTGCCACAACAGACTTCAAATTGGATGCTTTTTTGTTTCCAAAAGAATGCCAGAGGTTGCCTCTTCAGAGCTCTTGCAAACTGCAGAAAAAGCATGAAGTGTGATCAACTAACCTGTTTATCTAGCACCCCTTCAAGCTGCTGCTCTCTCTTCTGGAGCAGCCGTTGGCGTTTCAAGCCATATAGCTCCTTCTGCTGCTTTTCCTTTTCGGCACATAATATTGCCAAATTTATTTCTGCTTCCTTCTCCAGCTTGGCAATATTTTTTTCCATCTAGGATATCCAAGGACGTAGTTGGAGGCAATGTTAAACCACACATAAGCACTTTAAAAATATTTTGGAAAAAACTTTAACATAACCCTTAGAGAGAAGAGAAAGTCAAACAAGTTTGAATTCAAAAATTAACTCACCGTATGCAATGACTTTTTTCCTATACCTTATATAATTAGTAAAAGGCTATTATAGTCTAGAAAGAAAAATTCTCATTATGATCATTTATTATAGATCTCTGAAGTCAAGATGGCATTTAGCCTATAATGGGCAAACTTTGGAAGTTTGCTGGGGTAGAGTAAAAGAACATATCTGAGTTGTTCTCCTTCCTTAAAAATCATACTAATATAGATTGTAATCTATTGGGAGCAAGGGCTCAATATTTGTCTATCGTGTAGCATGCACACTTATACCATTGTCTGCAAAAATAGTGGCCCCTCATTTCTAATCTCAGAAGCTCTCTGAGCTCTGATCATTGTTTAACCAAGTGCATAGAAAGCAGTCTGGGGAAGTGCCTGAAGTGAATCCCCATAACCAAGGATATCCAAAGCACAAATCTAATTTGTGTGGCAGAAAGACATTTCAGTTATATTTAGAAACTTTTCCCATAGTCTATTTATGATTTTGGTAGCTCTGAAATACTGAACATTTGACTAACTGTATCTTACCTTGATTGATGCATAGGTTAATAGTAATGCTTGAGATTCCATCATCCCAATCACATCTTCAGAATCAAAAGATTTCTTAAGGAAATCAAATTTTTTAAATCAATGGTAGCACAAACATTTAGAAATTCAACATAAAACGAGTACTTCTAAACTAAAGTTTGAGTCCCTGTATTCAAAACAGCATCTCTGATATAGGTGTATTTGCAACCAAAGCCTGTCTTGTTATCACCAAGTGTCAATTACACTCAGATTTTTTTAAATGGATGTATTTCTTAAAAATTGAGCATTTCTCACCGAACAGCATGCGGCCTAGTTAACTTTGTGTTCTTGTTTTTCATCCTGTCACTCAACCTAGTGCATTCTCTGCGCCGGATCAATCATTGTCAATATAAAAGGGACCTTGGATTAACTTTCAAGTACTGTGCTATACAAATTATGGATGTAAGGAGTCTATATGTACATTTGCTACTACTGAGACATCCATGCTTTTTAAGGATAAGAGTACAGCAACACGAAGAACAAACTTGAAGACTAGCCAAAGTAAGAGCATGGTCTAAGAACAAATGGAAGCTGGACTACAATGGAATGGTACAAAAAGCATATTCTCGCCAGCAGAGACCGTGGGAGCCTTTATTAACTGCAAGTACCAACTGTACTTCCTCACCCTTTGGAGAAGAGGTATGCTTGGTGACACACTATGGTGAGGCCTTCATGGGCAATAACATGAATAAAGTACCATACTGAATTTCACATTCACTCTTCCTTCATTCAAAATATCAGACTGAAGGCGATACCTCACAACATGACATAGCCTAAGTTCTGAGAGTTGCCATCTTGAAGTTTTGATGGAAGGTTAAGAATGCCTAGAACAGGGTGTATTTCACTGGTAAAATGCAGATTTTTCTTAACAAATGTAAAAATATAGGACTGAGGTTAGCCTAGTAAAAATAGGTCCAAATTAATGAGCTTTACAGCGAGGGCTGAATTTGGTCGGTTTCATTGTCTGTTGTGAGCATTTATGAGGCTACTTTTAGTGAAGTGGTTCATACTCAATGCTTTTAGTTTTAGAGGTAGCAACTTTTAGTCCTTTGGGAACAACTGAGTAGCCCATGAGCCTTGCAGCACCTCTTTAGTCCACAATAGTCCATAGTTCTTCAGGTGAGGACTCTCACCAACACCACACACTACATGGTCTCTGGATACAAGTCCTAAGGCTTTCTGGAAGGACTGAACTCTTGCTGCCTAAAATCAACCATTAACAAAAAATCCTTATTCAGTATATTCCCAGATAATGTAAAGTGTCACTTACTGACTTCTGCTCTTTTTTGTGTGATGTTGATTCTCCTCTGAGGACAGACTTTGAACCAGGAGTCTTTTTAAAGAGACTTTTGTCTAAACCACAAAAGAGAAAAAAATATATATACAGCTGGTCCCCGACTTAAGAACGAGTTAAGTACCAAACACTTGGTCGTAACTCAAAGTGTTCGTAAGTCGGACCTCATTCATTTAAATGCAACCATGCTGTTCGTAAGCACGGATCACACGTTCGTAACTCGGGGACCGGCTATATAGTGTTTCTCTGACAAAATGCTTTGAGGGAGATAGCTATCAGCTTCTTAAACTTTTAATATGATTTTATGCAGGTTGGATAAAGACTGATTTAAACAATAAAACTGATTAAATTGAATTATAAGTTTAAAAAAATAATGTCTAAAATATTTAAATAAGATATGCAGAATCCATGAGCTTCTAGCAAAAACTGAGTTAAAGGCTATTTTTCCATGTAAAGAAACGTTCTCTTGCTTTATATATGGCACAAGGAGTATTTAGTTTAACAGGAATGAACTTTATACACTGCCTTGTATTTTGTTAAATTCCAGTTATCAGCTGCACACAAATCATGAGCAAAAAGCTAATCATTCATCATTTTCTAATATATTAAAATGTACAACTAATGAATAAGAATCTGAAAAGATGTAGCTATGTATTGGTTATATAAGCATATATAGTTGTTGTATTTTTGCTACCTTGGAAGGTTTACTTACATAATCTAGTGTAAAAGCTCTATTTACTTGTAAACCAACATATTTTAATGGTTATAGCAATGAGAATGCATCTTTCCTTAGAAAAAGAAGGACGTATACAAAGGGAAGACTTGATTAACATCCATTATTTAAATCAAGCCTTTCCACTTGATTTAAATTGCTAATTCTAATTGCTTTATTTTATATTAATCCATTCTGATTTTATGAAGGGAGAAAGAAGAATATTTCTACTTGGGCTATATTCTAGGTGCTGATACTAGCTCATATGAACATGGCAATGCCAGCTTTTCAAAACTGGCTTCTAATTTTAGGTGCCTACTTTTACCTACCTGGGGCATAATTTTCAGAAGCAGTAAGCACCTTACAACAAATTCAACTGTTACAGTACTTCTAATCAAGTTCTAAGAATCCAGAAGTAGGGAACCCCAAAATATTGTGGACTTGAAGTTTAGAGGGCACACAAACTGGAAAAACTGTCATACTGAGGTAGTACCCAAGTTGTAGAATGAGGGTAATAGTTACCCTCTTTAGTACTATGCTTTATATCTTTAGATTAAAATTGATTTAACAATTAGCATATCAGAAGTTTATAATGTAAAAAAGGAGAGTTAAAGGAGAAAAACTTACCATTAATAGCTGAAACATCCAGGTCAGGACGAGCAATATCATGATCCTCTAATAAAGTGGATTGGAAGTTGACAGTGCCTAGAGAGACACAAGTAGGGCCATATCAAATTCATGTTCCTTTTTGGCCAATTTCACAACCATAGAATGTTTTTTAAATGGTAAGTTTCATGATGTTAGCGATTTAAATATGAAGTTTCATTGTGTTTCCTGATCCAAAAAAGAGCTGTGGAAGAGTTCCAAGACTATTATATAGAGGTTTGCAGTACTGCTCCCCTTCTTTCCTCACAGCTGCTGCTTTCAAGAGCAGGCCAGCTGAAGAACAGTGGCTGCCAGCTAGATGCCTGACTCTAAAGGCAGCACCTTTCCAGTAGCAGAACAGAAGGAAGGGTATTAGTACTGTAAAACGTTCCCTCCACCCCACACACAATAACTTTGCGACCCCTCCACAATTTCTTTTGGGGTCAAGCTCCCAAATAGAGAAACACCCATCTCCCCCATTAAACGTGTACTGTATGCTTTTAAACTATACTAAAAACCAAAATTCACACAGGGAGACTAGATTTCAGAGTCTGTGATGCATTCTTCATGGCCATGAATTTGGTAAGGCTCTAAACACAAGTTATTTTAGTGCAGGAGAATTAAGTGAGCAGTCCACAACACTTAGTTCTGCAATTTCATAAGCAATTTCATAAGCATTTTCACAACAGCTAATTTATTTTAAAAAATAGAACAGTCTTCTAAAAGTCAATGAATGCTAACAAGAGCAGAGCTCAAATGAAGTAGAAGGTAATGCAGGGGTGGGCAAAAGGGCCTCCGCAGCCCAGATCTGGCCCACTAAGTGGGTTGATCTGGCCCGTGGAGGCCCTGCCACTTCCCCGCTCCCAGGCCAATCATGGCCTGGGAGCAGGGGGGGGGGGGGGG